>JAOXYD010200010.1:0-22308 GCA_028565735.1 Pinacopodium congolense | reverse complement strand
CTGAAATAAATAAAGTAGAAGTTACAAGACGTATTTAGAATCCTTCTGGAGAAGCCTTGAACTCCTTAAGATGATCTAGACATCACAGCAGTTCTGAATCAACAAGATCTTGCAAGAAAATCAAAGCATGTGCAAAGATATACACATAAGAACTTAATATTTGATTTAATCCAAAAAACAGGAGAATATAAAGGACAATTCGAGTTAGAAGAGCCCCTGTGATGATTTAGAAACTCATATATGGATCTTAGTGGTAATCTCCAATTTACAGAACTCAACAATATAATTTGAAAGTCGAAATCTAAGTGTTTGAAGCTTAAGTGTTTAAGAAAGAACAAGAAGAGAGAAGCTAGAGCTTCTCACTCTACTATGATCTGATTCTTAGCTAATTGATCCGTGTTATCTATTATTTTTGGCTGTATGCAGACTCTGAAAGATCACCCCTCACATGTCAGAAGATAAGGGAATTAATGGATATCACGCCAAGTTTGAAATCTACAAGATACCAAGCTGAAATTGTTAACTTGGAGTACAACGGCACCCTGTCACCCTACAATGGCACCATGAGACGACACCCTCTCATAGTGTTGTTATAACCCGACTTCTAGAGAGCTAAATGGCCCCCTGTTCTTCAGCAACGGCACCCTCTCCAAGGGGCCATTAATGGTCAGCACAAAGAGATGTTCTTAGATGTTTTTGCTCCAATCTTCATCATTAAGCTCCATTCTGCAAATCAAACATTGTAGGACATCAATTAAATAATTAAACACTGAATTAGGGGTTATAATTCAACAAATTAACCATGAAAATCATATCAATTTAACCCTTATCAATTAGCAAAATTTTGAACATAGGTAGTACAACCTTAAGGCTTTAAATTTGTTGTATCATGTTTTTAAACTTTCCCTAACTCATATGGGGTACTTATAACTGATCTTGGGGCATTCTATTAAGTATATAAGTGGTTTTTAGTAACATAATACCCTAAAAGTTGATTAGTAAAATTTTCTTGTGGCACCATAAACCTAATTATTTTCAATTACGTCTTGTTTCATTTTTTAATGATGTTATTTTATTATCAAGTTCTAGAAATAATCAACTATCTTTTATATTCATTTTTCATTACATAACATCTTTTACCAATTAGACAAGTATTCATGTCGTCAATTAATCCTTGATGCTTTTATTCTCTTATCTAATTGATTTTTCACCAAATTCATATGCAATCAAATGTTTTTGATTTGTGACAAAATAAATAGGCATGACTATATCGAGTATAGTAATATATAAAAGTGATGAAATACAAAGCTCTACCACTTTCCCTTACATTCATTAGACCATAAATGTCAAAATGAAATAATTTCAATGAATATAAAGCTCATACTCTCTTTCCAAAATGTCTTTCTTACCATTTTTCTTATTAGATACTATTTATTAGTAAGTAAATCTAATTGATTAGAATCACTTAATAAGCCTTCTTTTACTAATTAACCTATTTGAATTTGATCAATGTGATATAGATTATCATGCCACAAAAATGCATTAACATTAAAATTATTAGGTGAAGCAAATAGAGAATAATTAATATTATTATTACTTACATCAATAATATCTAGAATAGTGAAATCATCCAATATAATACTTGGGCATAATAAATCTTATCGAGACTCAAA
This sequence comes from Pinacopodium congolense, assembly GCA_028565735.1. Lineage (NCBI taxonomy): Eukaryota > Viridiplantae > Streptophyta > Magnoliopsida > Malpighiales > Erythroxylaceae > Pinacopodium > Pinacopodium congolense. The sequence goes on along the minus strand of JAOXYD010200010.1, from coordinate 20,635 downwards.
TTCATTTCACCACTATAGAATTTTACATTAAACCCAAGGTTAACTAATACCAACATATATACAAGATTCCTTCAATTCTTTTGAGCATACAATACTTTATGTAAGATCAAACAATTGATACCATTCATAACTAACTTGCATGTGTCAATCCCTTGTTTAGTAACCCTTGGGTTATCTATTTTATAAATCCATGGTGATCTATAAGGGATTTTACTAAATCCATGATGACAATCTTATCCTTTGTTATATGGTTGGTTACTCTTGAATTTACAATCTAAAAAATACATTATTCAATTAGAAAGATAGAATAAGTGACATTCACAAAAAATATGTTCGTGCTATGAGATTATACCTTTTTTTGACTCAATATAATCTTAAGTTAAGTGACCTTTAATGCTATAATTATAGCATCTAATCATTTTCATATCTATCTTTTTGAACAAAAGGTGCCTTATGACATCCTCCAGCATCTTGATGTTCTTATTATGCATCAAATTCATTTTCATATGCTCTCAACTATAAGGTTAAAAGCAAATTATAGCTCGCACTTGTCAAGTAATCCATGACTAGCATCTCATAACTCAATTATTAAGTTGGATATGTATTTTAAATACCTCTGTATTTGTATTGAACGTCCTATAGCAACCAAGAGGGGTGAATTAGGTATTTAAAATTTTCTTACTAAACTAAAGAAACTAAACCATCTAGACCAATTTCAACTATATACAATCTCTAAACTAAAATTCAACCTATATTAAATGTTAAAGCTTATGCCAAATTAGTCAAATTCAATCAATTAAAATTCAAACACAATATTGTGTAAATGTAAAGAGATAAGGAAAAGAAGAGTACAAAAGAATTCATAAAATTTCGACCAAACTACTTAGACCTACACGTGATGTTGGAGTTTCAACTATAACAATCTACTTTAGGGTGAAGAGTAACCCTTACAACTTTTTCTTTCCATATAATAGGTAAAGAGCAACCTCTACAAACTTTTTTCACACAAAGAAGGTGAAGAGGAACCATATAATCTTATTTAGCAATGGGTTAAGAGAAACCTAATGCAATCTTACTTAAGTGAGTGAAGAATAATCCTTTATTAGAAACAAAATTCAACAAATTTGTTCCTAACCAACAGCTCCAAAATCAAACTCTCAAACCTCTTAACACTTCCTAAATTTAACTTGAACAAAACCAATACTTGAAGGGCTCAAAATGATTTAATGAATCCAATAATACCAGACAAATCACTTATTCTTTCTCTAATGCTCATACATTGTATAAATTAATACAAATCACATTTAAAAATCACAAGCAACTAGAATCTCATTTATTAGGTCAAAAGCAACATATTAACACTCTTTTTAATGGCAAAGAGAAACCTATACCTCAACAAGCAATTAACCAAAGTAAAGACCCGTAAATAAGTAACCACTCACACCTTTTAGGGTGTTTCAATCAAGCTTATTCAATAAAAATGATTCTGAAAGTTTTAAAGATGAATAAAAATTATGAAAATGCTTTGAGAACTTTAATAGATCATAAAACAATTAATTGATGCATCAAAAACAAAATTAAATTAATATTTCAAATTGAACCTAGAAAACACACATGCTATCAAAACTATGGTATTTATGTCTAACTCTAAAACAAATTTTTTCAACCACACAAAAAGCACAAAACTAACATCATAAACCTATTAGGACCTTAATCAATCAGTTAATAAAAGATTGGAAGAACAAAATTGAAATTTAAAGCGCCAAAGAGCAAGATTAAATCAATAACATACAAGAGTTATGAAATATGCATTATTTCATTTGTATCTCAAATAACAAACATTTCTAACCTTCTGAACACATAAAATTAGCACATTATATTAATTAAAAACTAATTTCTAATTTTATTTTAATTAGAAACTTCTTTCTAATTTTTTTTGTTTAACTAAATAATTTATTTTATTTTAATTAGAGAACTAATTTATAATTTTATTCTGATTAGAAACCTTTTCTAATTTTTATTTAACTAAAAAATTAGTTTAATTTAATTAAAAAACATATTTCTAATTTAATTTTATTATAATTAGGAACCTTTATCTAATTTTTGATTTAACTAAACAAATTAGTTTATTGTAATTACAAAACTTGTTTCTAATTTTAATTTTTTACTTAATTAAACTAATGAGTTTCTTTTAATTAGAAATTTTATTTTTTATTTTATTGGTAGATCTTTAAATTTCAATTATTCGTTTAATTTAATCAATAAAATAAATGTGTTATTTTTTATGTTTGTTTTTTTAATATGAGTAGATTCAAGCATGTGCCTCGCCTTCTTTTGATTAGATGAGGTATGGACATGCTCCTCATCTTCCACCTCCATCTGTTGATTTTTGAGTTTCTTCTTTTTTTTCCTTTTGGTTTCATTTTGTTTCTTTTCATTCATTGCCATCTCCTATGACCACCACTGCTGCTTACCCGTCATGAAGCATTTCTAGATCATAACCCTTCTTTTCTATTTTCTTGTTGTTTGGCTTTGGACAAAAACATTTCACCTAATAACAAAAAAAATCGTTGTTTTATCTGTGGCAATATACAGTGTTCCAAATCTAATGACATCCATGAGTGACATCTCTTATCAAACCCCTTTTTTCATGTGAAACCTCACAGATTCAACTCACTCATGTTTTCGTTTTCTCTCGCCAGTGAGAAACAGAAAATATAGAGTTGGAGATTACCAAATAGTGAAACAAAAATTTTCTATTCTACTATGTTTTTCTCGCTAGTAGGGAATAAAAAATAAACACACAAAAATACAAATTTCCCAGAAGTCACGTTAATACTACAAAAAATGAAAGAGATATGGAAAAAAAAAACTCGTTGAAAGACTAACCATAAGCCCTTATGTTTACTTTCATTTTTTTCTCTTTTCTGTTATATGCCTCTACCTTGAATTGTTCTTACACAAAAATAATTAAACAAAATTAAGCAGCAATTTTTTTTAATTTTCTACATAGGAAAAATTAAACAAAAGGATGCGTATTCATAAGAAATAAAATATTCCATATGTTTCAAGTACAGAAAATAATTATTAAAATTTTAGAAATTTTAAAAAATAAAATTTTAGATTAAGCCATAAAATAGGCTATATCTTTAAAAAAACATAAATCCAATTGTGATATTTTTTATTTAGAGGTATAAAATCGGCTCCAACACTAATATAAGAAAATATTAATCAATTACATAAATTAAATATTCATGATCTTTTCTTTAAATATGTATCATTTAATAATAATTATACCTCTAAATTTTTCTTGTAGAATCTCATTCAAACTCTAATTATTCTATATGAAGAATTGTGTTCTTCTCTTCAATGAAAGAAATGTCTTTTTTAGATAAATATTATCGTCTCTTATCTTTGTTTTGAATTTACAAATTTTTATACACATTTAAAAAAACATAACTTTTCAATTTTAAATTAAAAGGATAAGACCTTTCATTTAATCCCATCAAGATATAATTCTTATATCATGATTATTATCTCTTATAGAATGCAGTCAAATCTAGAGAAGTTAATTCCTTGAAATCAGTACTTAAATTTGTTGAAGGTCACATTCTTGAATCTCAACATCTTGAGAACCGAATTAATACATTAGAGAATAAGAAGGAAAATGAAAATGCTAGTAGTGAGCAACCTTAATGTCATGGGGCCATTATTCTCTTTCCAAAAGATTGACCTAATAGGGTGTACAGTACCTATTTTTATAAACCCTAAGATCATCCTTTGTCTATTTGATGTGGGATTAATAGATCTTTCTACGTCGTACTTCCCTCTTTTAGAACACTCGGTGGAACATTCTCCCCCACCCAATCTTATGATACCTTTGTGACGGATGACCTTCAAATTTATGGAATATTTGATTTCTTATAAATATGCAACCTTTTTTTTTTAGATTAAGCCATAAAAATAGGCTATATCTTTCTAAAAAATCAAATCCAATTATGATATCTTTTCTTTAGATGAATAAAGCCAACTTTAAGACCAATATAAAAAAATCTTAATCAATCACATAGATTAACTAGTCAAGATCATTTCTTTAAATATGTGTCATTTAATAATGAATATACTTATAAATTATTATTGTAGACTCTTATTCAAACTCTAATTATTCCATATGAAGAATTGTGTTCTTCTCTTTAACTCACGAATTGTACTTTTTTTATGAACATTATCGTCACTTGTCTTTATTTTGAATTTACAAATTTTTTAACACATATTCAAAACAATATAAATTTTCAATTTTAAATTGAAAGGATAAGACATTTCATTTAATCCCATCAAGATATACTTACAATTCTCATATCTTTGATTATTCTCTCTTATAGAATGAAATCAGATCTAGAGAAGTTAATTCCTTGAAATCAGTACTTAAATTTGTTGAAGGTCACAACATTGAATCTCAACATCTTGAGAAATGAATTGAGATATTATAAAATAAGGAAAAATGAAAATGCTAGTAGTGAGCAATCTTAGTGTCATAAAGCCATTGCCCTCTCCTTAAAAAATCAACCTGATGGAGTGTACAATGCCCATGTTTGTAAAAATTAAGATAATCCCTTATCTATTTGATGTGGAATTAATGTATCCTTCTATGTAATGCTTCCCTCCTTTAGAGCACTCAGTGTCACATTATCTCCCACTCTTATTAGGAATTTGAGATGGTGTAAAACTTATAGAATTTAAGGTAATATAGGACGTATATATTTAATAGGATAATAAACGAGAAGACGTGGAGACTATAGGAAGAAAATTAGATTGTAAGTTTTCTCCATTGATAAAATGAATTAACATGATTAAAAAACTTATAAATCTAAATAAACTAAATTAAAAATATATTATATGAACTAAACTAAATCAAAACAAATTATCTAGATAATATAGGAATTAACAAATAATTAATTAAAGATTTAGTCAAAGATAATATCAATTTTGAATTATTCTTTAATGCTTTACCTTAATTCATAATTGCAATAAAGATTAAATTTTATGGAACACTTCTCTCTACATCTTCAAATTTGTAAGGTACTTGTCTTTGTTGAATGATACACTTTTCTCATCATCTTATTGATGCACTTTTCCACCAACTTTCAATTGTTGTTTATGTACTTTTTCACTAACCTTAAAAAAAGATCAAAGATCTTCTTAATGCACTTCTCACCACTTAATTCAAAAGAGTGTTTCTTCTTCAACTGTCTCCATCATATTTACATGTTCTTATTTTTTAACTTTGTATCTTTTCGTAGATATCCAAATCTTTTATAATTAAAACATTGAGACTTTCCTTTATATCAACAATCTTTTTCTTCTTGATCCGGTTTCTTGTAATAGTAACATTGAGGACTTTTTTCTTTTCCATTTAAAATTTTAGCTAGATACACTCCTTCAACTATCTGTCCTGCTCCTTCTTTTCTCATAACTCTTTTTTGTTCTTAAGCCTGAAAAGCATGAATAATCTCAGTTAAAAAATGTTAGTAAAATCCTTTAAATCTCCATAAGAAGAAATCTAGGAATCAAATCTTTCTGCCAAGCTCCCTAAAACTTTTTCTATAATCCTTTGGTTTGTTAAATTTTCACCAAGGAATCGAATCTTACTAACAATTTCCATCAACCTGTATATATATTCGTTGATGGACTTGATATCTTTCATCTTTAAAACTTCAAACTCTCTCTTTAGATTTAGAATCTGCATTTTTCTAGTTCTGTCACGTCTCATATACATTTCTTTGATCTTATCCCACACCTCTTTTAGTGTTCCACAAGACATAATTCTTGTAAAAATTAATTCTGAAATAACAATATGAAATAAAGATAATGCTCTTGGAACTTTTGTTTCTTCTTCTTCAAGAACTCTGATTTGATTGAGCATTGGATTATTTCCTAAAGGCAATATTTTTCTTTCATTTTCAACTCACTACCAAAAATTAAGACCTCACAAATGAGCCTTCATCTTGACAGCCTATACTTGATAGTTTTCACCATTAAAAACTAGGAGTGGGAGAACTAACGTATTGTTAGAAGACATGAGGGTTTAGAATTTGAGTTTTCCAGTCACTCATAGGTCCTTTCATATCAATAAGAGATTTGATACCATATTGGGAATTTGAGGTGGTGTAAAACTCATATAATTTGAGGTAGTATATAACTCATATATTTAATAGGATAATAAAAAGAAAATATTTAGAGACTGCGAGAAGAAAACTAAATTGTAAATTTGTTAATTGATAAAGTAAATTAACATGACTTTAAATAGGCTTTAAAAACACTAATAAATCTAAAAAGACTAAATTAAAAATATACAACAATAATTGAACTAAATAAAACAAATTATTTAGATAATCTAGGAATTAACAAATAAATAATTAAAGATTTAGTCAAAGATAATATCAATTTTGAATTCTTCTTCAACAATATAATCTTATGACGCCCTCGTCACAGATGACCCACCTTTCCTACCATTACCATTTCATCAATGACTATCATTTTACTAACGATGCGTGACGTTTGGTGTAGGGTTAGATGAGATTAAGAGTTAGCTCTGATACCACTTTATCACGAGATCATTGTCCTTTATTAAAAAAAACGACCTAATGGAGTATGCTGCACCTACACTTATAAGTCCTAAAATCATCCCTTTTCTATTCGATGTAAGATTAATGCTCCTTTCTACATTGTACTTCCCTCTTTTAGAGCACTTGAGTGACACTTAACATCTGCTACCATAAGATCTCAGTCGCTGCTAAAGCTGCAGTTTAGGAAACTAAAGAAAAAAGGAGAAGAGCAAGCAAAGTAGAAACTGTAGCAGAATGGGAATAACCGTCCTCAAATAGTTGACCTCCTAGTCCTGTAGCACAGACATTCATTAGTCATGGTTCGAGATCAATTTCCCCATATCAGCATTCTTATTTGTAGCCAGCAGCCGAGTCGTATTGATTAGTAGCTTCCTTTTTTTGGATAGCCACTTATGAGGGTTCATCAGCTCAACATTATGCTTTAATGGGACCTAGCATAGGTTTTACTAGAAGCTTAGGCCTTACTGGTGCCTATTACATATTCTTCATAATCCAATATTACTATCTGTTTATTTTGAGAGGCTATCTGGTTACGGTGGATACAGTTATCCACCTCTATACCATCAACCTCATTGTCTTATACAAGTTTTAGTGCTTTCTATGATAATAAATATCTTTAAAAGATATGAACTTTTGCTAGGATTGACTAGGGATGTCAATCGAGTGGGTCAGGTTAGGTTCGAGTTAGGTCATTTGGGTTCAGGTTTAATCAAGTCAACACTAATTCGGGTTTAGGTCAAGTCATTTCGGGTTCGGGTCATTTCGGGTTGAAAGGTTTTCGGGTTCAGGTTGGGTTAATTTGGGTTCGAGTCAATTTCAGGTCGGGTCAATTTCAGGTCGAATGGAGTTTAGGTTGGGTCAAATTTAGGTCGGTCAACACGGGTTGACCTGTCGGGTTTAATGAAGTTTTATATATGTATGGATAAAAAAATTTGTTTGTCATTCCCCAAACTCTAAATTCTAAATAACAATATGTTTAATTAATTTTTTGAGATAATTATTCGTAATAATTTTAATAATTAAAAAATAAGAATTTTAATTTATTTGCTAAAATTTTTTAAATGAGCCTCTTAACTTAAGTCAGTTTTTTTAATATAAAGAAAAAAACTTGTTTGTAAGGTTTTTAAAATTTTACTTATATGAATATAATGATTTATGTGACTAAATAAAAACTAAGTATATTATTTAAAAAGATTAAAAGAGAAAAGTAAATGATTTAATTGCAGGATGGAAAATTTTAGGATGTGCTTCATATGAACTTAAAAATAAGTAGTTAATAAGGGCTTGTTTAGTTCCACTTTAGTTTTTGGTTTTGGTTTTTTATTTTTTCTAAACACAAAAATCGATAAAGAAAATACACTAATACAGTACAAAAATCGAAAAAGAAAACACAATAATTAATACAAAAATACAAAAATCACAACAAAAAACCAAAACCCACAACTCAACTAAACATACCCTAAGTAATTATACAAAAAGAAACTTACAATTGAATGCAAAATACCATAAATAAGGTCTTATTATTTTGGCTTAATTTTGATCATGCATTTACATAGTTTTTAAAAGTGGTATAAAGTTTCAAAACATAGTCATTGAATCATTTTTATTATTCATATGGTATAAAATTATTTTTTAAATCTTATATGATATAATATTCAATGTTTGGATAGCTAAGAATTGCTTTATCCATTTGTTTGTATTTTTAGAATTAAAATTCGCTTGGTTCATGTAATTTTTTAATAAACTACTTGATGCATGCAATAGTTTATATTAGATAAATTATTTGTTTGATTAAAACTATAATTAATGGCATTCTCAAGCTAATTAGTATTAATAAATGCATGATTCCTTTTCTCATTATACCTCAATAATTTTAAAGACTTCAAGAAGAATATCAATAAATTTTCTTATTGCATACCCATTTTTAATATCCCACACGATGAATCAACTTTAAAAAAAGTTACACATAATGCCAACGAGATGTTAACAAGGTAGTAGTGTCAAACTCATATAGTGAAGGCTCTTATATTATTTACGAAAGTATTTATAAAATTAAATTAGATTGATCGATTTGATCAGATTAAATAAGAAATGATTAGGCGATTCTTATTATTAACTCTTTATGTATTAATCCATCAATTCAATAATAAATTAATCGATTAAGTGATAAGACTGACTGATTAAATGATAAAATCCTTTAGTTTACTATTAAAATTAATCAGTTAACATTTAGAAATTAAATCAAGCTCAAAAATTATTTTGATTCATTAGTTAATTACTATTAAAATTAATCAATTAACCTTCAGTTTACTATAATGTCTTCCACTAGATATTGAATATGTTTTGTTTAATTAGGTAGAACGAGTGGAGAATCATCTCATCGGAAGTTAGATGAAGCTATTTGTAGAGAATGGCTACAAATCACAGTTTAATCTTTACTTGGATGAGCCAAGAAAGTCATTTAAGTTGAAGCTTGATGTGCTTGCTTTTTGGAAAGAAAATGGAGTTAGATATTCAATTATTGCACAAATGGCAAGAGACATATTAAGTATTCTAATTACAACTTTTGCTTCAGAATCCACTTTCAATATGGGTAGTAAGATTTTAAACAAGTATAGGAATCGTCTTCTTCTAGAAAATGTGCAAATTTTGATAACATCTCAGAATTGGTTGTATGGTTATGAAGGTTTGACTTCTTTATTATAGTTTTTAATTTAGTATATTATTTATATAACTATTTTTTTTTCTTAATGCACAAAGCGAACGAGTATGATTTGGAGCATTTGAATAGTCTAGAAGTGACATTGAAGACTTTGGAGTCGCAGGTCAATTCTAAAGCATCCTCTAACTTGATTTAAAGGTAGGTTATTATAAACCTTTTTACGTATATATGCACCTTAACTATATTAAATTACTAAAGTGTCTTGTTGTAGGCTTTACACATCCAAGAATCTTATTGCTTTTCTTGTGGATTGGTGAGAAAATGAAGATAAAAAATAATTCTGGCACTGAAGTTCATTGAAGCAAGCAACATTACTTTTAGCATTTTTTTAACAAACTTTTTTTAACTTACTTCTATAATGTTCTGTAAGTTCTTTATTGATAGTATAGAACTTTGATAAGTAGAAATGAATTAAATAATTACAAACTTTGGGAGAATTTTCATGTGTTATTATTTTATTCTCAAATATATTTTGATGTACTTCAAGTTTCATCTCAGCTATTTTTTATTTTAATTAAAAATTTAAATGTTATGTTTTCTCATTTTAAATTTTAATTATATCCTTAAATAATTTTTTTTTCAATTTTTAAATATTTTTAAAGTGCAATCATTGCATTAAAGTTTAATAAATTCGGGTTAATAAATCAAGTTAATTCGGGTTCAGGTGAAAATAGGTTTGGGTCAATTTAGGTTCAGTTCAATTTGGGCTCGGGTCTATTAGGTAGAATCAGGTTCAGATCTGATCGGGTTCGAGTTATCTCGAGTTCATATAAAATCGGGTTCGAGTTCGGGTTCAGGTCAGGTTGGGTGCAAGTCGGGTTTAGTCCGTTAACTTTTTCCGTCAAATCGGGTCAGACCAGGTATAGTCTAGGGCAGACAAGTCGGATTATCAAGTCAAGTCAAGTCCATTTTTGACATCCCTAGTCATAAGTGTCGAGTTATCATTAATTATGTGTTGCTTGTTTCCCTAATATTAACAAGATGAGACTTGGCTATCTTCTGTATTCTTGGAGTACACCAAGATTTGGGCCATGTTTACTTGGGCTTTAGTTTTTTATTTTGATTTTCTGTTTTTCTAAACACAAAAATCGAAAAAGAAAACACATTAGTACAGTATAGAAATCGAAAAAGAAAATATAATAACCAATATAAAGCACAACAATCACAACCCACAACCCAACTAAACATTAAACAATTAATAATAATCAGTGATGACAATAAAGAAGATCCCATATCTTTTTAGAATCTTCTCATACAATTTTTTTAACTGAACTTCTTAAATCCTAACAAAGTTTAAAATTTCGCATCATACCAATTAGTATGTATCATACTGATCAGAAGATAATACAAAACTTTTGAGTTTTACATCGGTAAATGGTGGAATTTAGATTTCGATACTGTATCGAGACTTAAGTGAAAAATCACAAATTTTTTTTGCTATCCCCTTCCCCATTTGCACGTTTTTTGCATCAGATCTAATCCCTTCTTCTTTTATGTGTCACCACCCTACTCCTTTATTATTATCTCTTTTTACAGTAAAATTCTCCAACACCGTCACACCCCCTGCTCAAGTTACTCCTCCCTCGATACAAGTATCATTACAAGTATCAAATGGAACCAAGGTAAAAAAAACTCACTAACCATATCTGCTATTACTAAGAAAAACATGGAAATTTAACGAAAAGAAAAAATCTTTGTGTGCAAATTACCTTATTTTTTATCATATAAGCAGCAACAACTCCCACAGAAAAAGTTGAGGCTAACACTTGCAAAAACAAAGCAAATAAATATTCAACCAAACAGACCTGCTACGGTGATAACTGTGAGAGCCCACCCCGGCATATCTCGCCCGGACTTGGCAGCCCATAGGCCCGTCCTGTACAGCGGCCCCGCGAGCGAGTCTCAACATATCATGGATATCGGGGCAGGGCATACCACTTTCTTACGCCTTCCCCACCGCTTGAACCCAAGACCTACAAAGAAGAAACCGTACTTTTGTTAGATATGGTACACTCTATGATGAGTCATATAATTCTTTCGATTTCATTTTGGGGATATACCTTTAAAACTGCTACTTACCTTTTAAATAGAGTTCCATCCAAATCTGTTAATAAGATATCGTATGGGATATAAACTAGTAATAGACCATGGTTGTCACACTTAAAAATTTAGGGATGTGATGCTTATGTGAAGTATGTAATATCTGATAAGCTTGAAGTTAAATAAGATAAATGTAAGTTTTTAGGATATCCCAAAAAGAGTTTTAAATATCAATTTTATCATCCTTTTGAGCAAAAGGTATTTGTTTCAAGATGTGCTATATTCTTAAAAAGAGAATTTATTTTCAAGGAAAGTAGTGGGAATAAAGTAGAACTTAGAAAAATTCTAGAACCACAAACACACATGTAGATAGAATAAAAACCACAAGGTGATATATCAAATATACAACTAATGGTTTAAAAAACACATAGTTTGTGATACTCTAGTTGGGTACATCATCCTTATGTTAGGCTAGATTTACATGTTGATCAAGGGAGTGATGATGTTTTACTTATAAATGATGAACCTACTGATTTTAAGGAGGCAATGTTAGACATTGATTCGTTAAAATGGCAAGAAGTTATGAAATTTGAAATGGAATCCATGTATACTCACTTGCACCTAATAGTCCATACTAACCAAGTACAGACTATTGGGTGCAAGTGAGTTTTAAAAAAAAACTGACATGGATAGAAAGGTACATACGTATGAAGCATGATTGGTGACAAAAGGTTACAAAATTTTTTTTTTGATGAAACCTTTTTACTAGTAGCAATGCTTAAGTCTATAAGAATTTTATTAGCTATAGTTGCATACCATGATTATGAAATTTGATAAATGGATATCAAAACAACATTTCTCAATGGGAATTTACAGGAGGGTATGTCTGTGATATAATATGAGGGTTTTAGATCCAAAGAATTTCCTGATCGAATATGAAAATTTCCAAGGTCTATTTATGGACTAAAGCAAGCGTCACGGAGTTGGAACATCCATTTTGGTAAGACAATAAAAGAATTTTATTTTATAAAAAATGTGGATGAACCTTGTGTTTACAAGAAGGTATGTGGGAGTGTAGTCGTTTTCTTATTACTTTATGTGGATGACATATTACTTATTTAAATGACATTCTAATTCTCCAATCTATAAAGGTATGGTTATCCAAGAACTTTTCCATAAAGGATATGAGAGAAGTAGCATGTATATTGGGTATAAATATCTATAGAGATAGATTAAAAATTCTATGCGATTTAATACTTACATCACATAGAATTTCTTTCTTCAAGAGTATGTGTCCTAAAACACAAGAAGAGAGAAATATAATAGATTGTGTTCCATATGCTTCGGTAATTAGATCAATCATGTATGTGACGTTATATATGAGACTAGATATTGCTTATGATTTAAGTATAATAAGTAGATATCAAGCTAATCTCGGTGAAGACCACTGGACGGTTGTGAAAAATATCTTAAAGTACTTAAGAAGAACTAAAGATATTTCATATGGATGTAGCAATAACAAACTACTTCGCAATCTTTCATGTGATCGGTTAATGAATATTTTATTTCCTATCATATAAAATTTCTCACCCATATCTTTCAGTTCGAAGTTTATAAAGAGAAATTACTTAGTTTTATGTAACTAACTAATATCATTAGTAGCAAGTAAGATATAGAATAAAAAATATGAAGTTGCTCGCATTAATCTTCAGATATATATACCAATCAATAGTATTTTCTTTTAAAGAAGTAATGGAATCATTTCAATACATGCTCATGCATAATATGAGAACAATCGAATTTTATAGTGATCAGTATACCTATTAAGGTTCTAGTAAGAGACTTATCAAAAGAATAAAACTGAGAAATACCTTTAACAAACTTAAGAAATTCATTAGTATTTTCAGTTTTGGGAATTGTAACTTTAATGTTGATAGTCACAGTCGCTTGAATAAATATTAAACTTAGTTTATTTGATCTTTGCCAATATTCATGAAAAGACCTTTTCTTCAACTTTGCTATTATCAATAAGTGCATGGGGCTTATAAGTTTGTAGTGGTAAGTCAAGACCTAAGATTCCTAGATCGAACTGAATTTATTCACACCATTAATTATAGTTAAGCCCATTAAACTTTATAATAGATGAAGCTTGCAATTGAATAGTAATATAATTAAATGTAGTAAAATTTATATGGGACATACTTCTACGTTAATGCTTTGAATCATAATTTAAACATGAAAACTGAATCAATTAGCAAATATATCGATCATACACATATATTATGAATTTATTTTAGGTAAAACAATAATATACAAAAAATACATAAATTAATACTTAGTATTATATTTACATAATTGATAAAGCATGCATACTCTAATTAAATCTTTTTGTTATCTTTAGATATGCTAAATATATCTAACCAAGTGTACTAATTAATCACGATTATGTTCATCGATATGAAAATAAGCCTTTAGGCAATTATTAAATATTTTAGTATCAATCAGCTTTATTACATCCATTAAATATATCATTACGTCATTTCAATCAAAAGTATCACATTATCATGGGTATCTATATATTTTTTAATTTGATATTTATAAAACTTTCTAATTTGGTTATTTTGGTAACTAAAAAATTATTAATTATATAAATATCAAACTAAATAAATAATAAAAATTGAATTAAATTCATTCTATTTATGCCTTAAATTAATTTATGAATCAAAAGAGACAAATTAAAAAATGATTTTTAAAAAATAACGTTTATGATGTGTAGGTCCATATGGGCCCATATCTTGAAAAAATGTCTCCCATTCTAAAGCCAATAACTACCCACATTTTATGCTTCTTTCTCTCTCTTCATTCCGTTTTTTTAGAATATATCGAAAGGTGTGAAGCACGAAAAGACAAAATGTTCTTTATGTATATTTGTACCTTACTATTACGTTTATATTGATGAAGACTTCAAGATTCTTTATTTTGTCCATACATCAACAAAAATATTTAGAAATTACTAGGAAGCGTTTGCTTTGTTTAATCCGTTATGCTATTGTACTTTACGCATTCCTCTAAATGGCAAGAGAAGATCAACACATTCAATTTTTTCTAAATACATGATAATGTCATTTATTGCAAAGAGCCATTAATGAGAGAGAGACTTAAGCAATATAAGAATGAAATGAAGAAACAAAGGTAGTGAAACTATAACCATGTATGGGCCATGCTTTTAAAAAATTCAAAAAGCAGGTTCATCCCTTTTTTACTTTATTGCATGCAATATCAATAAAATTTAGAATGAAATTATTGTATTTATTCACATACATCCAAAACATGATATTAATAATAGATATGTTTTATCTACACTTATAACATCATCCATCATAATTATTCACATCCTTCATTCTTATTCTAATGGCTTATAATTATCTCTATCATATATAATTTCATCCAAAATATTTAAATTAAGAGATGCATAATAATAATAATAATAATATTATTATTATTATTATTAATCTTTAATGTATCTCTGTAATTAGTATGATAAGATAATCACAACAAGTCAAAATATAAGATCATAATTATTCTTTAAGGAATTTCTTAAATGAAAAATTAATGATTCTTAAAATCATAACTCTGATACCAAATGTGAGAATTTCATACATGAAAAACTTTATCATGTAAATTCAAATACATAATTTCTAGGATTTTAAAATCTAATAATTTTTATAATATTATAAGCATACCTTGATTCATAGTGTTTCTTGTTGATTTTGAATAGGATAATCTTTACAAATCTTTAAGATATACTTAAAATTTGATTTTCTCTCCCTTAGCCTTTCTTTCGTTCTTTCTGTATATTGTCTGATGAAATGATACGTGAAATATAATAGGTAGAGAGAGAGAGAGAGAGATAGAGAGGGAGTAGTTATCTCTTTTAAATTTCAAACTACACCTCTTACTTATTTTCTTTATTTTTATGCTCCATTAACATAAATAAATCAAAATTCTTACTTTAATTAAACTATTATCTCTATTAAAATAATTAATAAGATTTAATATACTTACGTGATTAAACTAAAATATGAGTTATTTAATGAAATTATTTAACAAAACAAGCACAAACCAAGCTTATTCTTGTACCAGATGCACACGATTTTTATTTTTTAAATATGTTCTTTTATCTTGTTATTGATGAATTCAGATCTTCTTCATTTTTAACTATTATTAACATGATGATATTTTCTTGCAGTTGTACCAGATTTCCAGTGATAGGAAACTTATTACCAGATTTTCGGTGATGGGAAACTTACTCTAACCAAAAGAGAAGAAACCCTATAAGACATTTACGAGATGAACTTATTGGGTTGATTCAAGTATTAAAGATATTTTTTGACTTATTCTTTTTTGTTTTTATTGTTATCCCTATAGTTTAGGAATTGGTTGTTAGTTGCTTCGCAATATAGGGTTATGAAAATACTGCCCTCTAAGTGTTTGTTATTAAGGTTTAGTAAGATTCGGTGGTAGTGGCTAAGAAAATTGCAATGGATCATATGAGTTTATCTATTTAAAGTGCCCTATGTTACTTTTATAGAGTGTCCATTGAGGTTTTTCTTTCAAAGTTAATAAATGTTCCTCTTCCTAAATTCCTCTATGTTATATTTTTTCTATTATGTTTTGTTAATATTTCAGCAGTTTCGGTATTAGAGCCTTGTTCTAGGAATGGCTTATACTAATGTCAATTTAAACTCATCTCAAAACCTTCCTATTTTTACCTGTCTTAGTTGCCAATTTTGGTGTATAAAAATGAGGACTTTATTTATATCCTATGATTTATGGGATTTAGTTGAAAATGGTCTTAGTTATTCTGTAGATATGGAGGGAGGTGCGAGTCTAACCGCTGCTCAATGAAATGGGCTGAAAGAAAGGTAGAAGAAGGATGCTAAGGCATTATTTCTAATTCAACAAGCATTAGATAAAGCCATTTTCCCTGTGTTATGATAGCCATAACTTCAAAGAAAGCTTGGGAATTACTTGAAGAAGAATATCAAGGTGTAGATAAGGTTGTCATAGTGAAGTTGCGACTATGCACAGAGAGTTTGAGAATTTGCTAATGAAGTTGTCAGAATCCATTCAAGAATGCTTCTCAAGAGTTCTCTTAGTTATGAATCAAATTAGGGCATTTGGAGAAGAACTAACAGACTAGAAGGTTGTTAATAGGGTGTTCCGAGGTCTTCCTTCTAAATTTGACCATGTAGTTACAGTAATTGAAGAGTCAAAAAATCTGTTAGAATACTCTATATAAGAGATAATAGGGTCTCTTTAGGCACATAAGCAGCGAATGAATATGACAAAAGAAGCTTCTCTTCCATAAGACTTTCAATCAAAGGCTGATTTGAAGAAAACCTCTAACGATTCAACAAGTTATGGAAATAATAGTCACGATCGTGGTAAATCATTTCGTGGAAGAGGAAGAGGAAGAGGAAGAAATAATGGCCAGCAAGGAAATTTGGTGGAGGTAATAACTATGATTTTGTTGCTTGTTCATATTGTAGTAGAATAAACCATGTTGACAAAGATTGCTGGTATAAAAAGGAGCATGGTTAAAATAAAAATACTACTCAATGTTACTATTGTAAAAATGGGAATATTGAGAAGAATTATTATAAAAAGGCTATTAAATTTTCAATTTCAAAATATGAAAAGGATGTTTTTGAGGAAAATTTGTTCATTGCTTGTTTAGCTACTTACAAAGTTATGATTAATGATGTTTGGTATCTTGATGGTGGTTGTAGTAACCATATGACCGGTGATAAAAAATTCTTTGTGAAGATTGATGAGTCCATAAAGATTGAAGTAAGATTAGGTGACAACAATTAGGTTCAAGTATATGGTATAGGTACTATTGCTATTGTTACAAAATCTAGAAAGAAATTACTACTTGATGTAATGTATGTTCCTAGTTTGGGTCAGAATGTTATTAGTGCGGGTCAGTTAATGAAGATTGGTTGTTTAGTTATTTGTGATGATGATACATGTATGGTTTATGAAAAGAAAAGTATGATATTGCTCAATTATACTCAAATTGCAGCAGATAATATGTTTCAACTTGTATTTGCTAATGCTCCTATTGGTGCTTTCAAAGTAATCAGCAGTGATGATATATTACCTTAGCACCAGAGTTATGGTCATCTCAACTTTAGTGGACTAACCTTGTTGTCTAAAAAGAATATGGTAAATGGCCTTTCAAAAATTACTAGAGAAAGAAAGCTTTGTGAAGCCTGCATTTTTGGAAAGCATCATTGAGAAAAGTTTCCTAGATCAAGTTCATAGACAACTTCCAAACCTTCAATTTTGGTACATGCAGACATTTTTAGATCAATGCAAACACCTTCGTTAAGTGGTAATAAGTACTTCTTACTCTTTATTGATGATTTTTCAAGAAATACTTGGGTTTACCTTTTAAGGGAGAAGTCAGATGCTTTTGAATGTTTTTAAGAATTTAAAACCACAACTAAGAAAGAAAGTGGCTACCCTACCTTGAAATTGAGGATTGATCGTGGTGATGAGTTCAATTCCATAGCATTGAAATTTTTTGCAATTTTCATGGCATTCAAAGACAATATATGGTCAAATATTTACCATAACAAAATGGTGTTGTGAAGCAGACATAAGAAACAGCTGTTGAAGCATATATGAACATGTTAAGGGAGAAAAACCTTCCTAAGAAAGTTTTGGCTGAAGTTGTAGGGGTGTCTGTCTATCTTCTCAATATATTTCCAGCTTAAGCTATTTAAGGAATGACTCTTTATTAAGCATGGCATGGTTGTAAACCCTATGTAAGTCACTTAAAAACATTTAGTTGTATTGGATATGTAGTTATACCTACTAAATTAAGAAGAAAACTAGATGAAAAAAGTAGGAAATTTATTTTTCTTGGCTATAACATTGAAACTAAAGGCTATAGGTTGTTTGATCCAATTTTGAGAAGCTAATTATTAGTTATGATGCCGTATTTAACGAAAATGATGCTTGGGATTAGAAAGATGTGAATGAGCAGCCTAGTTACATGCTGGAAATTGATAATTGTGAGATAATTGTCCATATAGAAGCTTTTTATTTAAGATCTTTTTCAAAATTAACTCCTCGAAGGGTGAGGAGTCTTGTTGAAATTTGTGAATCTTGTTAATATGCTTGTCTTACTTTAGAACCTAGTAGCTTTGAAGATACAATCAAGAAAAGAGAATGGTGTGTAGAAATGTAAGAAGAAATCAAAGAAATTGAAAAGAACCAGACATGAACATTAGTAGACTTGCTAAAAGGAAAGGAAGTAATCGATCTCAAATAGATTTACAAATCTAAGCTTGATTATAATGGCTCTTTATAAAGGCATAAAGTATGATTAGTAGCCAAAGGATATGCTCATATTTCAGATGATAGGAAGATGAGAATAAAACCGTCCCGCCTTTTTTATGAATATAAAAATAATTAAAATGATGACACAATATATCAAATGAAGTAGAAACACAACATGAAATGATTGTGGCTACTGTAGTTATATACAACTGTAGAAAATCACTGTAGCACTTTGTTCGTCTCTGTTTTGGCTACTCCTTACTGCAGCATCGATTAACTAGCTCATAACTCATTCATCCCTCCCTTAAGTTGGAGCAGGAGGAAGAACGACTAATCCTAACTTGGAGAGAAGAAAAACAAAAGCAAGAGAAGCTAAAGACTTTGTAAAAATGTCAGAAATATGATGTTTAGACGAAACATGCTTAGGGCCTAAAAAATTAGACTTATACAAGTCACGAACAATGTGACAATCGATGTCCAAGTGCTTTGTTCTTTCATGGAAGACATGGTTGACGATAATGTGCAACGTAACTTTATTGTCACACCATAGAGGCACTGGGAAAGAGATAGGAATATGAAAATCATGAAGAAGATATGTAATCCACTAAAGTTCACAAGCAGTCGACGCCAGACTATGATACTTGGCTTCAGGAGAAGACTGAGATACCATAGATTACTTTTTAGTTTTCCAGGAAATCAACGAAGAGCCCAGATAAAAATAAAAATCAGTTAAGGAACGATAGGTATCATGACAGGATGCCCAATCAATATCAGAAAAAACAAAGAGTCGAAAAGAATTATTAACAGGGAAAAATAAACCTATAGCAGGTGATCTTTTGAGATATCGAAGAAGATGAAGTGTAGTGTATCAGTGGAATTGATAGGGGTGCTGAACAAATTGATTCAACTGTTGCACTCTATAAGATATATTGGGGCGGGTGAAATTTAGGTACAATAATCGAACAATTAAGCATCAGAAGGCAGCAAGATTTGGGAACAACGGTCCAACATCGGCAGTAAGCTTAAGACCAGGAGGCAACAGAGTATAAGCAGACTTTGCTTATAGCATGTCAGTATCGCGAAGAAGATCTAAAACATACTTCCATTGATTAACAACGGTGTCATGAAAGGAACAAGCAATTTCAAGGCCCAAAAAATATTTGGCAATCCCCAAATCCTTAATAGTAAAAGCATCATGGAGAAAGCATTTAATTGCACAAAGATCATCTTCACAAGGACCTATGATAAGGACGTCATCAACATAAACAAGGAGAGCTATAAATGAATCACCTAAAGGCTTAGTAAAAAGACAGTAATCGTGCTTAGACTATGTGAAACCAAACTATTGAAGCCTACGATAGAATTCTTGATTCCATTGGCGTGAAACCTGATTCAATCCATATAAAGAGCATTTCAATCAACATACTTATCCAGCAGCTGCCTTTATATATCCCTTAGGAGGTATCATGTATACTTCTTCATCCAAAAATCCATGAAGGAACGAATTATTGATGTCCAATTGGTACAAAGACCAATTATAGGAAGCTGCAACAGTTATACACAAATGGATAGTGACTGATTTTGTAACAGGGGAAAAACTATTCGTGTAGTTTATCCCTTAAATCCAATTAAAACCCTTAGCAACCAGTCTTGCCTTATATATCTCAATTGTGTCATTAGGTTTGAGTTTCAATTTATATACCCAACATGAGCCAATGGCCTTTTTATGTGATGTCAATGTAGTTAGTTACCAGGTATCATTAGTCTGAAAAGCAGATAGCTTATGCTGCATTGCCTATACCCAATTAGAATCACCAGCTTCCTGAGAGTAAGTAGTTGGTTCTGTAGCAATAGAAAGATTAGCTAAAAACAAGGTATAAGCAAGTTGAAGTGA
>JAOXYD010199991.1:0-22311 GCA_028565735.1 Pinacopodium congolense | reverse complement strand
TTGGCATGTGGCAAATACCCTTATTTTCCTGTGATTTTGGAAGTTGAGTATTGCATTAGATAAAATCATATATGAGAGTGTTCCTTTGTGGATTCACTTACATAACATACCTTTTAAAGCATTAGTCCACTAAAAACCTGAGCCTCCTAGCAAGTTACATAGGTAAACCTTTTTGTATATTTGAGACTACAGCTTTATGCAAAAGGGCTAGATATGCATGTCTATGGTTTCTGTTTTCTTTTTTTTAATTTAATTTTTAAATTTAATAAACCCTACACAATAAATAAATACACCAATAAAAATTAATTCTAACCGAACATTAATAATTAATAATAAAAACACAAAACACAAAACACAAAAAACAAATAAAAACACTTAAATAAATAAAACTTACTCCAAATTAATGCTAAACACAAACAAAACACTAATTAAAATTATACTAAATAAAAAAACATAAAAAAAATATTGAAACACAATAAAAACATCCTAACATGCAATAAACACATGCAAGACACTTAGAAAAACACATACAAAAATACAATTATCACCTACATAATAAATAAATATACCAATTCTTACCCAAAATAAACAATTAAATGATAAAACAAAAAACATAAATGAAAAAAATAAATAAATAACAATGATTATCATGCTAAACAAAAACACATAATTAGAAACACATGCCAAATATCACCTTCTACTAAGTCCCCATAATTATCTTTAACTTCCTCTTCAAACAAAAATGAAATCTTACTTTTAAGATTATGAGTACGTTGAGCTTGCTTAAGATGTCGAAGCCTCGTATGATTTGTAACAAGAGAAAGTGAAAAATGATTGAAAAGAGAAAGGAGTAAATCTCTGCTCTCCATAACAAATTGTCACAATTGTAAGTGTCTCAAAAGGACTATAGGACATGCAAAACAGAAAGTAAAGTGATGAAGGTTAATAAAATAAAACAACATAAGAAAACATTAATGGCATCTCACTAAAAACAACACCAAAAATTTAGTAAATCTGTTTCTAACTACCAAATAATAACCTAACCTACTAACCATGTAGTAGGATAAGTTAGGGTCAATCCACAGAGAGCTAATGGGTCAATGCTATATCTAGTGTTTTAGAAAAGTAAAAAGTCCTTTGTTTGATGAAAATAAATTAAAATATATATATAATTAAAGAAACAAAGTCATTTAAAAGAAAGTGCAAAATATAAAGAAAATAGTAACAATATTAAGAAAGCAGGCAGAGCTATTTTTGATATTTTGAGAAGGACATGTGATCAATTAAAACATATGAATTGCATTCCAGCTAAGATGTTAGACTATATATACAAAAAAGCTCTTGAATTGTAAGTTCCTCCAATAATAGGTAAATTCATCAAGTTCTAAAAATACCCTAACTATGCGATAACCTAGAGTAATCTCTTTAGGTTTAATGGCGTAATAGCATTAAATACTAGAGAATAACTAACTTAAGCCACAATCACACAAGGTCAAATCATATAACTTAAAGAATCAAAACCCTAGACTTATTGACTAAGTTTTACTTTCAAAATCAATTAATTTATTACTACCTTTCAAATTCACTATTGAAATTTGTAGATCAAAAGCTCAAACTTCACGATTAAACTATAAATTACAAATAAGGTCATCAAGCCTATGAATAATCCTTAATTATCATAATTTAATCAAGGTTTTGATTTAATCTAAGCTTAGAAATACAACATCAATCAAAACTCAATCCTATTCTCACAATTGATTTCTGATTATCCCTTCAATACCTTCTAACCCATTAAAGCTTAGCCTAACATACTAAATCTAACACAAAAGGTAAAATGAAAGTAAACATGATGGAAAGATAGTGAAAGTGATGAAAATAAGGATACAATGATATATTAAATGATAATGAAAGGTTCTTATAACTAATTTACGCAATCTTAAGCAATACATAAAATTAAAGTAAACTTAACCACATAACAACTAAATAATAGTAAAAATAAGGTAAAAGCAAGTCTTATTTGATCTTGAGCACAAAGTAATAAATTTTCTTCAACTACAATAAAAAGGGGAAGCTAAAAACATTATAAATAAGAAGAAATATCAAGATGATGATTTGTTGCCAAAGGTGGTAAAAAGGGGGACAAAAGAGCCTCTAATTTCTCCTTAAATGTGCCCAAAATAGGGTTTGCAACATTTAAAGGAGTAAAAATTTTGATTATCACCATCTTTTTCATTTTCAAGATGCTCAATGGTGGTTAACAATCCTTCAATATTTCCATATAGCAACGTCTATTGAAGGATTTGAATCATGGACATCAATGGTGGTCTCTAGATAATCAACGATGTTATTCTTGTTCTGCCACTAAAACTTTGGCTTTGAGTTTTTTAATAGTGATCCACTTCTAATCAACAATGCTATTTAAGATCTCCCCTTTTTTCTTTGAAATTTTATGATTTATTTCTCCTCTCTATCACCAATAAACAACCATTAGTTGCCATCTCTTCCAACAAATCATATACAACATCTATCGTCTTCCTCTATTAACAAACATGCTGTAATTTAAATAAAAGCAATATAAATCCAATTCTAACTTGGAGCAATCCAAAGACAAGCATACCTTATTAACAAGTACTATAAAATTGATTAAACCAAGTACCGTACTTAAGAGATCTAAGTGTAAGAGTATAAAATTAAACAGTACACAATTCACTAAGAAAATTAAAGTTTGATTACGAAGAAAGAGGATTCAAATGAACAAATAATGAAATAATAAAAAGAAAACAACTCGAAAATGTTTAGCAAATAATACTTATCCAAAAGTAACAATTAGTCAAGGCTTCAGATTTTAGTGCGTTGATTACTTAAAAGTCTACGATGATATGAATTAGGACCTACTTGACACAATCAAGTTATTACTAATGGTCATAAAAACATCTTATTTGTTAAAGTCAAATTACCTATTTGATCCGTAAATAACTTGGAATAAATGGCATGAATATAAAGAAAGCTAAATCTAAGTTAGTTAAATTTAGGAATCCTAACACAATTCTAAGTTAGTTAAATTTAGGAATCCTAACACAATTCTAAGTTAGTTAAATTTAGGAATCCTAACACAAGATTCTAAGACTTGGGCCACTATTCGATTCAAGTATATTAAAATTTTGATTTTTTGATAATTAAAAACCCAATGTTCATGGAATTCAAATAACCTAATATTCCAACCTAGGAGTTAAAGTTAAATTGGAAGAAGCAAGCACTCAATCAATGAAAAATATCATTCACCCATTTTTTTTCTTAAACTAAATACTCTCCTAACTTCAACAAAAATATATTACTCACAAATTTTAATTAATAGAAACGAATAATGAAGCAAATAAGGCATATGCATTGAATGATATGTGTAGAAAGAGTCAATGTAAATGGAAAATTGAAAATAACAAAAACCCAAGACAATGATGGTTATTCCCTATTGGAATCTTTGTATTCTCACTACTTGAACACTCCTCAAAAGCCAAATCATCATGAAAAATCAAATTGAACAAATCTAGTGGAAAAAAAACTATGAAAAACCTAAGTTCTTGAAAAGTTTTATTGTGTCTTCCAAATATTGCATAAAAATGATGAAAATGAGAGTATTTATACTCTCTTAAGTGGCTTCTAGTGTTTTGGAACAATTTATAAGTGGTTTGGTCAAGTTTTCCCCTAAATATATGAAAAACAAAATCTAAAATATGGTGTTGTTTTAAGTTCCATAATTTGACAACTTCTGCCCCTCTTCGCTTTTTCTAATCTAACTCCTTCTATACACCTAAAATGGCCATGAAATTTGCTATGTATAATCTTCACATGATTTTCTATTACTTTGTAAATTGTCATAGCATTCAGAGCTCTATAATTTCACCTAATGCCTTCCCTAAGTAAACAAAACCAAAGTTGGAGCTCAATGGAGCTTGCCTTGTTCTTTCCTTCATGCACTCCATATGGCTTGTGAAATAACCTTTGAATTTGGTGTAGAACTTTAAAACATGATGCTTTAAGTCCTCAAATTGATTCCACGCCTTTTCTTGTTCCATAAGTGCCTTAAAACGCTCACAAATTTGTTTTTATTTATGTCTTTGAGCAACTGCTTTATTTCTTTTCAATCCAATCAAATCCAAATAGCTGTGATCCTAATATATGATCAAAAGAATTTATAAATAAGATAAATTTATCCATAGTTAAGAGTGAAAACAAATTAAAATATGCATAAAAATTCAATATAAATCACCCCTAAAAAAACCATCAACTGTTGCATCTATGGTTCTTGTTGTAGGCTGATTAACTCCATTATGTAATGTTTGCAACAAAAATTCCTTGGTCAAGTTGTGATGTGGACAATGACTTTGCAACTCTTTGAATCTCTCCCATGCTTCACCCATTGCTTCCATGTCATTACATTGTCTAGATTGATAGAATTTAACCATGCTTTAACTTAGTCCTTCAATGTAAATCAAAATAGTCTCATCTTGACTGCATCCTCTTACAACTCCTCGTAGTGGAATCTACAACATGTCTTTATAAAATTTCCTAGAAGCGCATGGAGAACCTCATTGGCCAAATAATAAAATTGAAAATGAGTTTACAATACATATAGTAAGATGTGTTTTATTTCAAAATTTTTGTCTTACATTAAAGGCATTGTGATTCCATATTGATTGGCATTAAATTCTAGAATAATAAAATCCATAAGGGTTCTTTGCTACCCTCCTTGATCTCTTTCTTCTTCCATTATTCTTTCTATTGCTTCTTAGTGTTTTAATCTTTTATTCTCCCTCTCTTGCTTTGTAATTTCAAAATTTTATATGTCTACAAGCTTATTCGAACTCCTTGTAATGCTTCGGTTCATGCTCCTAAAATCACATAAGAAGAGGTATAAAATTCAATAAACCAAAAGAACAAAAATCACATAAGATGATAAAACGACAACCCTTGGTAACAATTCTAAAAAATTCTTATTATTCTACCGTAAATATATGAGTAATATATTATAGTGTGATAATATAGTTCCCTCCAGGATTATGATTAATCTCCTAGCAAATTAAATTATACTTTGTTTAAGGTAAACAATAAAATGAATTGATATGAATTAAACTAAACTAAACAAGTTAATAATTAAAAATTGAAAATATAACAATGAGCGTGAAATAAAACAAAGATAACTAGTAAGGAATTACTTCTATCCTTGTTTTGCCTTCCCATTACCTTACTAATTCAATGATGCTTGGCTATATATACTCTATAGTTTTGACTACCCTCTCTTGAGATCTAATCAAGGGCCCCTAATTGAATTGGAATCTCTCGATCTCTCAAAACTCTTCCTAAACATCTAATTTGTTTTGACACAATCCTATGGGTAATTAATAACTAAAGAAGATATCTGTTCAATTGCTTATTTACTTGATGTTTATAGATCTATTATGATAAACTCTCATTGTGCAAAGTAAAATAAATGTTCTAATGTAATCCTTCAATTTAAACTTGAGAAGAAGAACAATATACATCACAATATATATATATATATATACATTAAATCAACAAGATCAAAGTTTGAGAAAACAATTAATAAGTAATTCCAAAAAAAAAACTTAGCAATAAATAACATTATTAAAATCCCCCATGTTCAGATTCAACATACAAAGCAAAGAAAGAAAATAGATAATAAAATGAATTGTAGCTTGAGGACCTTTTTCTTCTAGCCCTTCTCTTGGAAATTCTAGAAATTAGAGTTGTTCTTGAGTTCTTTTGTGTTTCATCTTGATTCTTCTTTTTTCAAGTCACTATAACCGGTTTATTTTTGTCTTTAAATACCTTTTAAGCCTCCTAGGGAAACTCCTATAATTTTTTAAGTGATCTTGTGATATCATTTCAATTCTATTTTTGTGTTTAAATACTTAATTTTTGTTCTTTTGAAATTTTTATCTAGATATGATAATGGAACACAAATACAAATTAAGAGGGTAAAGTTTGGAAGGCAAAGGAGTAAAATAAACAAGAAACTAAAGCATTTAAGAGTGGAGCCTGGTTAAATTAAAAAGAGGTTGATTCAAAGAATGAAGGGGGATCTCCTATTAACCTAGAAAAACAAGCATCCCCAAGTAATTATAGATAAAAGCATTTTAAGGGTTGGTTGCATGAGGCTAAACAGAGTAACATTTTAATTAAAACACCTCGAGGGACAACAAAGCAAAAAGGGCATTAGAGAGGGTTAATGAGTAACATTTTAATTAGAGAGGAAAATAAGGAGAAGATAAAACAAAGTTTAGACAAAAATAACATCGCTTATACATTAGAGTAAAAGGAATTGGATGCAACCTAAGTGAATAAAAGTAAACAACAAAAATATATTAAAGAGAGAAGCATTGGTAGATTGGAAAAATTAGAAGAGAGGAACCTCAAGGGTTCAACCTTAGAGCTTGGCTAGAGCTTGAGCCTTGGGCAACAGTAGCTTGCTTCCTTGACTTCCACAGAGTGTAGCAACGTGTTCTTCACCCATTTTAAGATTTAATTTGTTAGCTTAGGAAACTCCTTTATTAGCTTTCGCTTTTATTTTCTCTTATTTTGTTAGCTCTTGTCTGAATTCTTGTCTTAATTCTTGGTTCTTTTCAATTTCTTTTCTTCTTATCTGAATGCTATACTTTTAATTCCTGAGTTTTACTTTCTTATATAATAACCTTGGAGTTTATGTTATTGTGTTATGTTTACCAAGTGTTGAGTTTATTTCTTGAGTTTTCATTTATGCTTGATGTCTCTAGTCAATTTATTCTTGATAATTACGAGTTATTTATGTTCTTATGGATTCAATCATTTAACGTTATTTTTTTTTCATTATTTAGATGATAAAATTTTTAATTAAAGGTTTAGATTTAGTTTAGTTAAATTAAGTTTTAGTTAATTAATTAATAGTTTAAGTAATTTATTTTTATATTAATTTAAGTGTTAAATTGTGTTTATCCTTTGGTGTTTTTTATTTTTTTCCACCTTTGGTTTTATTTAATTAAGTATGGTTTTTTTAGTTAGTATTTTTTTATTAATTTAATTATATGTGGTTAGTTTCTTTAAAGGTTTGAAGGTATAGGAGGGATCAGGTTAATAAATTGTGAGAATAGAGTTGGCTTTGAATTGATTTAGTTTTTTAAGTGTAGGATTGTTTTGAACCTTAGTTAAATGTCATGAATTAGGTATTATCATTAAGATTGATCATCTTTTAGGTAATTTCCTAATTTAAATGTTAGGATTAAGCATATGATACATAATTATCCTTGTCAATTTTTAAAAAGTAGGAATAAGTTAGTTGGATTTGTTTGGATACTTAACCAACTAGTCTAGGGTTCCATAACTTTAGGTTACACTTTTCGAACTTACGAGTTAGTGACCTATATTAGTCATTCCTTATTACCTAATGCATCTTCAATATTAAATCTAGAGAGCTTTTTTATGTTATAACAAAGATATAGGCATTTCTAGAGCTTGTTATATTTACCTAGGTTGGAGGAACTAAGGGTTTGATAGCTTATTTGAACTTATAAGCTAACCCCATAGCCAAAAAACCTTTTATTTAAATTCAAGGATCAATAGTTATCTTAGAATCTTAATGATACCTTTGACCCATTTCTTTGTTAATGTTGATTATTTATTGCATTTTTGCTTTGTATTATTTTTATTGCTACATATTTATGTTAGTTCTTTTTGCATTTATGAGTTTTTGTTTTTGTTTTTTTTACAACATTAGAAATAGTAGTACACCCTAGCTTACTATGGAATCAACCCTGACTTGTCCTAACTACATAGTTAGGTAAATTTATTATTTGGGAGTTTTCAATGACTCATCAAATTTTTGGCATCGTTGTCGGTGAGTCGCCGCTTATGCTTTAACTATTTATTGTGTTGTGTTTCTTTTTTTTTTTATCTTTTGTCTTCTTTTCTATCTATTTGTTTATATTTCATAGCTTTTTTAGTAATGTTTTATTTTCAAGATCCTTTTTGTCGTGTTTTCTTATGATGATGATTTTGATTTAGCTACTATCTCAAGGTTAGAATAACAGGTAATAAATCTCGCATCCTTAGTTGAGCAAGTGGTGATGGATACAGCTGACACTAAGGTATGTGATTTTTTTTTCATTTTTAGATCATTGTATTAATATGTATCCTTCCATGTAGGATGAGCAACAATTTTATGAGATTGGTAGTTCCTAAGAGTGCCAATAAGGCTATTATGATCCTTACACTCCTAGTTATCATTCAAAGTGGGAGGATCATCCTTACTATTCAAATGGAAGCCACCACTGTGGATTTAGTTCTTTGCCACCATATTGTCAAAGCCAACTGCATTCCTTTCCTATGGCTTCACCTCCAACTACGCCATCATAAGCTGATGGGATGTCATTAGAGACGATCGTAGAGAGCTTGGATTTGGGCACTCTTCACTTCCAATACGAAAAAAGGATTGGCTTGAAGGACTTGGAGGATCAAGGAAGCCAATTGGTTGAAGTGATTATGAGCTTAAAAGCCCAAGTTTCATTAAGCATTCATAGACAACTAGTGGAAGACCATAGTGAGGTGGTATGCGATATTTCATCAAAGTGTAGATAATTGCAAGAGCACGAGCAAGAGGAGCCCATTGAAGAATACGAGTTGCGCTCGGAAACAAACGAGGATGCCACACTTCCCTATGTGAGTCATGTTACTTTTGGTGTTGTTGACTATATTTATATTCCTTTCCCTAATGATTCACAGAGAAAGAAGAAATAGAAGAAGAGAAGAAGAGCGAGCAAGAAAGGTAGGAGGATCAGGAGAGAGAGGTGTTGAAGCAAAGTGCATGCTTTGAGGAGTTGTATACGAGCAGACTAAAGTTTGAAGATGTTGAGTAGGATGATAAGTTTTCATACCTATTTCCTACACTGCCAAGACCATCTTGGGAGAAGGGCGATGCCCATAATGAAGAGTGGACATTGGACAAAGATGGCGAAACGATGCAATTCAACTCCCTCGAAGTTTTAGAGCATCATGTTGACTAGTAACCCATCTTGAGGGAAGTTGGTCTAGGCTCCTCACGGATTTTGAGCATGCTTCATGTCAAGGTCAAATATCCATTTGATAATGGATGATATGAACATGTCAAAGGTCAAGTTTATGACATAGAATAAGCGTTTGATGAGAGGCACCCCATTTGTATCCCTTTTTTTTCTTGTCTTTTATAAATATCTTTTGATTGTTTTCTTTTTGAGTATTTTACTTGCTTTTTTTGGTTTGTTTTGTTTATAGGAAGGCAATAAAGAAGCTGCTATCTTGGTTTTCAAGCTATATTTAACCTCTTCGACCAGGGCAGTCCTTCTAATCCCATACACCTTTTTCATGACCTTTTATTTCTTTTTGAGACATTGGAGACAATGTCACATTTAAATGTGGGGGTGGGAAAATTAAATTTTTTCACTTAAGTTATTATGAGTCTAATGGTGGTGATTTAGATGTTTTATCTTAAAAGGATCTTGATTTCTATTTAATTGTTAATTGTGGTATTTGAATTCAATTGATGCCTTTATTTGCTAAACATTGATAGATTCTTGAATGATTTCTAACCCTTAAGTTTTTTGTTTTTATTTTTCTTCTGAGTGCGTTGCATTTGTTTAGTGATCCTTTTGTGTGATATTAAATGCTTAAGTTCATTTAGTATGTTTTGTCATATGAAAGTGAGATGGTATGTTTAGAATAAATTTTCAAAATAAAAGAAAAGAGAAAAAACAAGAAAAAAGAAAAAAGAAAAGCATATTTTTTTGTGTTGTTGAATAAAATGCATCTTTGTTTCTATTGTTTAATGAAAAGTATTGTTGAGCCCAATGTAAGGTTAAAGTTATGGGTGGTGCTTTTAGTCATTTTAAATGGTGATCTAACGTAGTAACTGGGATTGTTCACCAAAAGTTGTTCACTTTTATGATAAAAAGTTAGATGATTTTTCAAATAGACATTGTTCAAAACTCCATTTATATTGTACTTTTAGTTGTGTTTTGTGTATTTCAACCATCATTGATCACATTCATGTGATGATTTGTGCAAAATTACTTGAACATTTGGTATTGTGCATATGGGATTGCTTCTTTCTAACTTTGTGTGTTTGCATATGCTTAACTATGTTTTTAGTCATGAAAGAATTGAGAATTGTGAACTACACTAAAGGTATGAATTTGTGTTTGTTTATACTCAGTTAGCTCTTGACTTTTGATTGAGATCGCTTGAGTAGAATTTTTAAATCATTGCTTGTTCAAATGTGCGGATATTTAATAAGATTGAAATATATTGAATTTCCATTTGTTTTTTAATTTAATTTCAATTCTATTTTTGTTTTTAAACACTTAATTTGTGTTCTTTTGGATTTTTCATATAAATATGATCATAGAACACAAATAGAAATTAAAAGAATAAAGTTTAGAAGGCAAAGGAGCAAAATAAACAAGAAGCTAAAGCATTTAAGAGTGGAGCTTGCTTAAATTGAAAAGAGGAAACATTTAAAAGAATAACTTAAACGAATGAAAGGGGAGCTCCTATTAACTTGGAAAAACACGCATCCTAAGGTAATTAAAAATAAAATCCTTTTAAGGTTTAGAAGCATGCAACAACATTATTGCTAGGGGCTAAAGAGAGTAACATTTTAATTAAAACACCTGGAGAGACATAAAAGCAAAAATTACATTGGAGAGGGCTAATAAGTAGCATTTTAATTACAAAGGAAAATAAGGAGCAGATAAAACAAAGATTGGATGAAAACAACAACGTTTAGACTTGGAAGCAAAGGAATTGAATGCAATCCCAGGGGAATAAAAGAAAATAACAAAAAGCTTTTAAAGAGAGAAGAGTTGGTATCTTAGAGAAAGTGGAAGAGAGGAAGCTCACAACTTCAACCTTGGAGCTTGGGGCTTAGGCAGCAACAACATGCTTCCTTGTCTTCGTTGGTGTGAAACAATGTGTTTTTCAAGCATTTTAGGATTTAATTTGAATTAATTTTCTATTCATTTCTTTTAGTTTAGGAAACACATTTTTTAGCTTTCCCTTTTATTTTCTCTTGTTTTGTTTACTATTTGTGTGAATTCTTGTCTTAGTTCTTTGGTTTTGTTTTGTTTTCAATTGCTTTTATTCTAATCCAAATGCTATAGTTTTAATTCATGAGTTTTGCTTTCTTATATAATAACCTTGGAATTTATGTTATTGTGTTTTGTTCATCAATTATTAAGTTTTTTTCTTGAATTTTGATTTATGCTTTATATCTTTAGTTAATTTATGCTTGATATTTATGATTTATTTATGTTCCTATGGTTTCAATAATTTAATGTTATTATTTGTTAAAGGCTTAGGTGATGAAATTATTAAATAAAGGTTTACTTTTAGTTTAGTTAAATTAAGTTTTCGTTAATTAATTAGTAGTTTAAGTAATCTATGTTTGTATTAGTTTAAATGTTAAGTTATGTTTATCCTTTGGTGTTTTATTTTTTCCAGCTTTGGTTTTATTTAATTAAGTATGGTTTTTGTTTATTTTGTCTTTTTTTGGTTAATTTAAATATGTGTGGTTAGTTTCTTTAAGGGTTTAAAGATATAGGAAGGATAAAATAATAATTAATTGTGAGAATACATTTTCCTTTGAATTGATTTAGTATTTTAAGCTTATGTTTGTTTGGGACCTTAGTTAAATGTAATGAATTAAGTATTATCTTTAGGATTGATCATCCTTTAGATAATTTCATAATTTAAATGCTAGGATTGGGCAAGTGATACATAATTGTCCTTATCGATTTCCAAAATGTAGTAATAGGTTAATTGGATTGTTTGGATACTTAACCATCTACTATAGGGTTTCCATACCTTTAGGTTACACTTTCTGAGCTTGCAAGTTAGTGGTTTAAGTTAGTCATTCCTTAGTACCTAAAGCATCTTCATCATTAAATCTACTTGGCTTGTTCTAAGTTATAATAAAGATAGCGGCATTTCTAAAGAAAGTTAGATTTTCCTAAGTTAGAGGAATTGAGGGTTTGAAAGCTTGTTTAAACATGTAGACTACACCTTCGACCCATTTCTTTGTTATTGTTGTTTATTTATTGCATTTTTCTTTATCTTTTTCCTTTTTATTGTTTTTATTGTGTCCTAGTTATGATAGTTCTTTTTGCATTTAGGGGTTTTTATTTTTGTTTTTATTTACAACATTAGAAATAGCAGTACACCCTAATTCTTTGTGAGTGAGGGTTTTTTTCCATCCTACATTAGAGTTTCATGATCATGACACTTTGTTTCTTTCAAAAAGCTTCTCTTTTTCTCCTCTTTGCTTCCTTTTTAATCTTCATATGAAATCACATTAAGTATCGACAGAAATAAGAACAAATTCATGTCCAAAGTAACAATTATCTCATAAAACACATAAAACTTAACAAAAAACATAAATCTAATTCTTAAATTCATAACTATCATCCTAAATATTAATATTAACATACTCAACAACAAAATATTTATAATGTAACGTAAACCTTTTAGGATGCTTGATGATTTCTCCTAGCTTGGGATCTAGAACATGATTCATTTACAAATTCTTGCTATTGATAAATGTTGTTTTATCATTGGTAGCAAAACTCTCCTGAGCGAATCTTAAGTCATGCTTATCATTAGAAGTCTTTTGGGCTCCAAGCATGCCTTCTAGTCTCTATTTTCCTTTTGTAAATTTTGTCATAGTTTCCTTAATGCCATTGACTCCTTCTTTAAAGACTTATTTTAATACATTAACTTATTTTAATGCATTACTTTCTAGCCATGCTCTTACCTTATACAACACCACGCATTTCATTTTGCAACCAATTATTCTCTAACATGGATTCGTTCAACAATTTCAAAGTGTCCTTGTATTTGGAAGATATCTTCTTCACTTCAATACTCACATCTTGTAAGCATTCTACTCATTCAGCATACATTAATTTATCATCATTAAATGAATAATATCAAGTGGGTACCTTATCCTCCAAGGTCATGAAGCACATATGGGCTAACTATTTATTGTAATTCTAACTTTTTGGGTCACTATAATCATCCCATGCTATAGCCTTCAGTGCCTTCCTTTTTTTTTTTTGTTCTCCCTCTTTTCCTTTTTGTTACTTATATCATTCTTCTGATTGTCTTTGAGAAGTGGCATTAGAACTTGATATGTCTTGATTTTTTACAATCAAAGTAAATAATATTAGAATTCATTCTTTTAAGATCAAATTTGCTTTCATCCTTTTTCTTTGAGAAGCCATTTTTCTTTAAATGTTTCTTCATTTTTTTAAGTGAAGGCTATGGATTCATCTTCCATTCCACTAGATGAGGTCTCATCCTCAGTTGAAACTTTTCTCATAATCTTAAATTCCAAATTCTCCTTCTTTGATACCATATCCTTATCTTTTGCTCCTTTTTCTTCATATCATAGGTTAGGAGGTAACCAATAAACTCTTCCAAAGGCATGTTGATCAAGTCTTTGGCCTCGTAAATCTTCATCACCTTTGGCTCCCATGTTTTTTATAGAGACCTAAAAGTTTTTCTTACCAATTCAATGCCAATATAAGATTTTGTTAAACTTTTAGGTGCATTTTTTATGTCAATGAACTTAATGACATGTTTGAAATGATTTCATCATGTTGCATATGAAAGAACTCATATGGGTGAGCGAGCATAGACACCTTACTCTCCTTTACTCGGTGTGCCCTCATGTATCAATTCTAATGGGTGCCAAGTTTCATAACCAATTTCATATATGGAGACGTTATTGAATTTATTTTTACTCAAGGCACAATATTGGATTTGCATAACTTTATTATTCAAGGACACTATTTTATCAACACCATTATTCCATTCT
Source organism: Pinacopodium congolense (assembly GCA_028565735.1). Taxonomy (NCBI): domain Eukaryota; kingdom Viridiplantae; phylum Streptophyta; class Magnoliopsida; order Malpighiales; family Erythroxylaceae; genus Pinacopodium; species Pinacopodium congolense. Next base: position 8,414 of record JAOXYD010199991.1, on the reverse strand, counting down.
TCCTTTGATTTTAGTAATTTTCAGTTTCCTATAATTTTTATAATGAAGGGCAGCTCTTATGACATAAATTTTTACAAATTTACATTCTCAACCATAGGGAAACACATCATCATTCAAAGAAGGGCATTTTACTCACATTTTCACACAAGCAATCAATTGTTTCATTTTAGATGTTTCCTCATCAATTATGTTGCTAGTAAAATTGATATTGTTGAAAATTTGTATTAGATCTAGTCACCTACTCTTAGATATTTCCTCATCAATTTGTATTAGAAATAAGTGATGTTTTAATCTATTTTTTAATGATGATAAAACATAATTATTACTAATGATTTCTTGAAGGGAAAATCAAATAAATTAAAAAATAAGTTTCTTAAGAGCTACAAAAGAGTAAGAAACAACATTGAACGCCAAGTATGTGTTAATTAACCATCTAGGAGCCATATGCTAAAAACAAGTCGAAAAACCTTAGGAAAAATAAAATTTAATTTATACACTTAGTGAAGCTATTGTATGAAACCAAAATTAAAGTAACTTTAACTCCTTAGCCATGTAGTATGGTTCATGAGGATTGAGCATTTAAAGAAGTCTCTAATTTTCACTATTTCTAATACTGCACAAAATCCCTAGTTTACTTAAATTCATATAAACTAAAATGATAACTAATGAGATAAAGGAAAAAAATAAAAAAGTAAAATCTAGCCATGATGGGAAATTGAATATATTCTTGAGACTTAGGAATGAAACATGATCATAAAAATCGTATAGATTATGTCCTAACTCAATTTTTAACCTTTAGATGTTAATAAGCTCTTCTATCCTAAGATTCCATTAATTATAGGTAAATCTAACAAGCTCTAAAATCCCTCTAATTAATATAATGATCCAAAATAATCTCTTTAAATTCAATTGCTTAGAAACATTAAGTGAAGGAAGTGGTTAACATAAGTTAAATCCTTGTTGAGAAACCTTTTTTAGATGCATTGTTAAAGCTTAATATCGAACACTAATAGCGTTGTTATTAATAGTCATTATAGAAATCTAGATACTCGACATTAATGATGGTTTATTATAGGAACAACAATGCCATTAATCACCAACTTTTGAAGGCCATAAAATTTTCATAGTTTGTGTCATGTTCATAAGGAAAGCTATGATTTTTTTTCAAAAAGTTTCATGACTTAAATCATGACTATGACTTAAGTTACCATATTTTCCTTTATATTTGGCTCTCTAAAACCTTCTAAGTGCATGCTTAACCTCATTCCTATCCATACTTAAGCCTATTTCATCTTAAATTTGACTTCTTGCATTTAAAGTTGTATTTAAACTCATGACATACATAAAGTAGGAAAATTAGCATCAAAATAGGAGTGAAACCATGTTAAATAATAACTTACAATTCTATAAGATACACCCCCTACCAAATTATGTGACACTTGATCTGTTGCTTATCCTCAGGCAATAAAATTCATCATCCAATCTCAAATGGCAAATAATTATAGGAAAATTATCAATCTTAACAAACACAACCATTTAAACATCTTTATAAATCATTCAATCATAAGAGGTCTTTAGGATGCTATCATAAGAGGTCATCAAGATGCTATGTAAATAATTACTCATATAAAACTTACAAGTAAGCTCCATTTACTTCATGATTCTTCCAATTTCAACTTAGTTCACAAAATTCAATCCGATGTATAAAAAGAACATACACAAAGTAAATTTCTTTAACTTTTAAACATATTCACCTCATTCATTTATTTGTTAGATATAAACTTTAATTGTGAGCTTTAATGGTTTAAATAAGAAGTTGCCTGGTCTTTTTGTGCCAAGATAAACAACTTATCATGAATAACCCTTAAATACTCAATTGGTTACCTTCATCAACTAGTTTCTAACATCACTCTTTAACTTTGACCTCTTTGTTTTGGGTGAGAAGCCAACACAATAAATTTATTTTACTCACTTATTCACTGAAACATACAAATAGCCATGGTTAAAAGGAGTCATAATAACTTATGTTTATGAATTTTATATATAGAAAGTCCTAATGTGCATAAGGTTTTCATCTTCCAAAGTCATAACTCAAATTAAAATCACTTGCTGAGTAATACTCATAACCAATTACATAAACATCTTGAATCACTAGTCATATGTTTGTCAATGAAATACAATTTCCACATATTATTAAATTTTTAAGATCTTAAGATAAATTGAAAATTACTTTTAGATTCATAACAATTTGAAATATAAGAAAATTAACTGATAATTTTCTCGCCACAATTAAATTGAACATTCATTATAATGCTTAAAAAATAAAATAAACACAATACGCATAATAGGAATAAGAATATTCCCCGGAATTATATGAATCATATGTGTTATTGGTAGCAAAATTTATTGTTTACTTGTACACCTAAGAATAAATAGATAAAAGAAAGTAAAAAAAAATAGTTTGTTGGAAATCAACTTGAATTAAAATTAGAAAAAAAACACATAAAAATGAAGTAACTGGTTAAGTTACCTCCCAATAAGTACTCGATTATAGTTTTTAGCTCAACCCATTTTTCCACACATCATTCATCATCGTAGGGCTTGATGTGATGTCCCATTGAATTTGAACCATTTCCTTATCTTCTCACTCTTAATCTCAATGGAATAATTGAGTATACCTTAGTGATTATAAATGGTCCTACCCATTATGAATAAAAAATACTTAAAAAAGTTCAAGCCTAGAATGATAGAGGAGAACTTTCTAACCAACACTAACATAAAACTGCTGCTATAGCTGTAACAACCCAGACCACTTGCCTACATATATTGTCCTCTTTAGGCCAGTATCTTAGGCCAGCCTCTTGGGCCGCAACCCTCAACCCTGCTTTGCTTTTACCCTTTAGGCGAGGACTTCCCAGGAGGTCACCCATCCTGGTACTACTCTTCACCTAAGCACGTTTAACCTCGGAGTTCTTTAAGAATCCGAGCCGTTGTGCTAGGGAAAATGCATCTATAGGGGAGAGGTATCCATACCCTTATCAGGCGTACTTCGTTCTCCTCTCCACCTGATGTTGGATCTCAAATCCACCCCTCTTTAGGGCCCAACGTCCTCACTGGCGAATTGGTTCGGGTTCTGGCTCTGATACTAATTGTAACAGCCCAGACCACCTGCATACAGATATTATCCGTTTTAGGCCAGTATCTTGGGCTGTAACCCTCAACCCAACTACCCTCAACCAGGCTACCCGCTCGGTTTTATTCTTCCCTTTTAGGCAAGGACTTCCCAAGAGGTCACCCATCTTGGTACTCCTTTCACCTAAGCACGTTTAACTTTGGAGTTCTTTAAGAATCTGAGCCGTTGTGCTACGGAAAACTCGTCTGTAGGGGAGAACGAAGTACACTTTATAAGGTTATGGATACTTCTCCCCTACAGACATGTTTTCCTTAATACAACGGCTCGGATTCTTAATGAACTCCAAAGTTAAATGTGCTTAGGTGAGAGTAGTACCAGGATGGGTGACCTCCTGGGAAGTCCTCGCCTAAAGAGGAGCCGAGTTGAGGGTTACGGCCCAAGAGACTGTCCCAAGATACTGGCCTAAAGCGGACAATATCTGTAGGCGGGTGGTCTGGGCTATTACAATAGCATTTTTGGAAGCATCATAAATGAGTTTAAATGAAAGATCACATTTGGGAGGCTATAGGATAGGTTCCATGATCAATCTCTACAAAAAATGAAAAGCTTTCTTACACTCACCATTAAACACAAAATCACCATCTTTTTAAAGTAGCTTACATAATAGTTAAGCAATGTTCAAAAATCCTTATGTAAACCTATGATATAATAATGAATGGCCAAGAAAAGAATGCACATCTTGCACATTAGCAAGGTAAAGTAAAGATTGAATAAGATCCATCTTAAGTTTATCGACTTCAATTCCCCTTTTAGAAACCTTTGACCTATAACTTGTCCTCGTTACACTATAAAATGACATTTTTATGAATTAAGAACAAGGAAGATTTCTAAACATCATTTAAGCATTAAAATGAGGTGATCTGAATACTTATTAAAAAATCTCCATGAAGAGTCAAATCATCTTCCAAAATGATAAGTGTGCTTTTAGTTAATGTTTCTAGCATGTTTCTAGGTGTTTAAGTATCGTTTATGTTTTTTAACCATAGTTAACTTGATCTTTTGGATATTTTTTCACTATCATTTAGGTGTTTAATTGTTTCTTTGTATTATTTAATGATTGAGGGAAAAGTTTGAGCTTATTTCAAGAATGGATTGATGAACTTTTGTGGTTGGATATGTAGGTAGTAAAAATTTAGTAGTGGATTTGATTTAGGTGAATTGGAAGATGCATTAGAAGGACTTATAGATCTTAGATAGGTATGAAATTTTATAGGAGAAGATCTTGTTATTTAAATTTCATATCAATAAGAGGTTTTAAGGAGTTATGGACAAATGGGTGAAGAGTATAGAACATTGGAAAACTAACATGCCATGATAGTGCAGTGTCACAATTGTGACAGAAGGTAGCCCTAGTTTTCTGTCACTCTAATACTCAAGCACAAGGGTGATAACGGAGATGACCTATTGACATGTCAAACACAACATTGAACGACTTGGGAGTCACTTTTGGACATATTTAAGGGTTAGAAACCATAGGAGCATCCATACATCATGCAACGACATACCAAAGGAGGCAATGAAGAGGTTTTGGTGGCTATCCAAAAGAGAAGACTCAATCCACCTCAGGAATTATCGAGACACACCAACACCCATTTTTTCCAATATTATAAGATTGAAGAGAAGAGTTCCAAGCTTCAACTAGTTTGTTCTTTTCTATATTTTCTAATTTTTGTATGGAAAATATGTGGGCTGGTGGATTTATTATTTCCATGAGTGGCAGAACTCTTTATAGTGATTATTGTTAAACTATATTTTGAAACTCTTACTCATTTATTCAACAAATATTAACTATTTGATTATTACCTGTATGAATAATTCATATCTAGTTGAATATTTGGGAAAGGTTTTTCAGATTGAGAGATTCCAGCCTTAATTCTTTCTTATTTTAACTATGTAAAACTAGTTACACCCTGAGAGATGGTAACTAAATTTTAGGAAATCTTTGGTTAAACATAATTCAATAAAAAAGTTAAAAGGGAAATAAAATAGGGATAGAAGTAATTCCTAGTCTTAAACCTTGAAGTTACCAAATTCTTGAACGTTGTTCCTCTGATTGTCATTGCTAGATTATTTAACTTAATTTGTTTTATTTTTATTGTTGCTTGAATTTGTTCCTTAAATAAAGTTTTAATTAAGTGGTAACTAAATATAATCCTTGTGGGATGATATCCACTTATACTACAAGTTACGACCAATGCATTTGCGACATTTAGTGTAAAATGAGTTTTAGCACTAACAAGCTTTTAGTGTTGCTACCGAAGATTGCTAGTTTAGTATTTTGTTTAGTTTGGGAGATTTTGATTTAAGGGTTTTGGTACTTTCTTTATGTATTTATAAGTGCATGAACATAATGAGCATTAGAAGGTCTAACAAGCTAACTGAAGAGGAGTTTTCAGATATCACATGCCATGATTGAGAATTAAGAACATTTAAGTGCCAAGAAAGGATTAAAACAAATACGGTGGAATAAAGCGAAGGAAGAAGAGGCTAAAGGACACTCATGGACTTCATAAGGCCTGGATTAAATGCTAGTTCATAAGTGATCACAAAGCCTAGTGTACAAGCGAACAACATTAAGATTAGGCTAGCTCTCCTCAATATACTTTCGTCCAATGTTCATTTTTATGGGTTGAAAAATGAAGACCTCAATGCTCATCTTGTTAATTTGTTAGAGATTTTTAATAGTTTTTGGTTCAACAGAATGTCTTATGATGCTATAAAATTGAGGTTGTACCCCTTCATATTGAAAGATAAAGTTAAGCCGTGGTTGAAATCTCTCAACCCAAAACATGCCCCTATTTGGGAGCAGCTAGCTCACGCTTTCCCTACCAAGTACTTCCCCCTAAATAAGATGACAAGGATTATAAAGGAAATAACAAACTTTCGGCAAAATGATGAGGAGTCATTGCAGGAGGCTCAAAACCAATTTAAGGAGTTAAAAAGGAGTTGTCCATACCACAATGTTCTAATGGAGTTCCTTTTGCAAATTTTCTACGATGAGGTTAACTAGAGCACAAGAGCAACCATAGACGTAGCTGCAAGAGGGCCATTAATGAGAAAAACTATAGATTTAGCTTATGATCTTTTAAAAGAGATGGCAAACAACGATTGCTTATGATGTAATGAGAGGAGTAAACAGGGTTCTAAGGTAAAAACAGGTATGGTCCCAATTGATTCAATGATAGCTCTTGAAGTACAAATTTTAGCTCTTACCAAGTAACTGAGCAATATGCAATGAGCTTCTTCATCTTCAGTAAAGGCTATGTAACATCAGTGTGAGCTATGTATACATGATAGCCCTGGCACATTTGACTATTTCTTATTGGGAACTAGTGGTAATGAGCAAGTCATTTACTTGGGCCAACATTAAAAAAGTAACAATCATTATTTTTCATAAGTGACTAGGACCCGTGTTAGAACATTCTAGGAGTGTAAATACCTAAAAAATATTGAGGGCATGATCAATTTCTTGTTTGTTTTTTATATTTTTCAAATTTATTTTTATTAACTCCTTATTTTTATTTCATTCAAGGGATATGTTTTTAATGATTTTATCTTGGTTTCTATTGATGATTAAGGGATAGTAAATTATTTTACCTGAGGTTAGGAGATTAAATGGGTTATGAATAGAATGCATGGATGGGTTTTACCATTATTGGGTGCTTATTTTGTCTAACTTAATTTGATCACCTAAGTTTGAGTTTTAGATAACTATCAATCCTTAATCATTGGAAAATCAATTGGGTAACACACTTAAATCTAAAAGTAGACTAACTTTAGAGTCTTCTGTGAGGATTCCTAAAGTTAATAAACATAGATTTAGACTACTTTTAATTCATGCCTTTTATTCCAAGTCACTTATGAATCAAATAGGTAATTTGATTTTAAAAGAGGAAAGATATTTCTATGCTCATTAGTAATGTCTTGATTGAGTGAAATATATACTAATCATTCAATCATCATTAGTTTAAGTGATTAACCCATTAAATCAAAAACCTTAGCTAGTTTATATTTCTGGGAAAAGTCCTAGTTGTGATATGGTGATAATTTGCATTTTTCACATTTCATTAATTTTTTTGTTTTAAACTCTAATCATTCAAAAAATTTTCACCTGAGTAATTTAAAATCATTTGACTTCTCATTTTCTAATTAATCCCTGTGAAATATGGCGTTAAATTTACTTCATTTTATATACTATTTATTGTCATGGTGTGCTTGCCTTTGATTTGTTCTAGGATTAGATTGATTGAAATTATAGTACAGTTACAACATAATAAAATTTTGGCACTATTGTTGGGGACTCCATTATGAGATATTGTGATAGAATTGTATTAGTTATTTCAAAAAATTTTCACAATTTTTTATTTTATTACTTTAGTTAGTTGTTTGATTTTTCATTTTTTCATACTTTATTTCCAGTTCATAGTTGTTTTTATTTGCTTCTTTTTGGATGATTTTGTTTTGTTTATATACACTCTTGATCAAAACCACAATAGTTTATCCCTAGGTTTTAAGATTAAGAAAATTTCTCATAGGTTGCATAAAGAAGCTATATTGGCTTGGAGTAGTAAAGTAAAACAATAAGAGTTCAGAGAAGGGCAATTTGAGATTGAGGCATACACTACAAACATGGAGTGCCATGAGAAAGATATTATACACAATCATGGTGAGAAGATGGAATAGGCTATGATGGATATTACCAGGGGAAATAATAACCAACCCACTACAAGTGTTATAAGGCCTAGGATCACAGTGACTAGTTTTAAGATACCCCGTGGCATCATCATTATGGTCAATGAGTCTCAGTTTGGAGGACTACATTTTGATGATCCTAACACCCATTTGGAGACATTCTTAGAAATATTTGACTTTTTTATGTAGAATGGTGTGTTACATGATGTAGTTAAGCTAAGATTGTTCCCATTTTCTCTAAGGACCAAGGCAAGAGCATGGTTGGTCACATTCCAGCCAGGGTTGATGACTACATGGGATAAGTTGATTAGGTTATTTCTGGCTAAGATCTTTCCACCTACCAAGATTACAAATATAGAGAAGGAAATCACTTCCTTCACATAATATGAGAAAGAAAATTTATATAAGGCATGCGATTGATTTCGGGTTATATTAGCGAGGTTTCCAAGTCCTAGGTTCTTTACATGGCAACAGGTTGATATATTCTATGTTTGGGGTTAAATTTGTAGTATTCTTGGATGTTGTTTAA
>JAOXYD010199974.1:0-22313 GCA_028565735.1 Pinacopodium congolense | reverse complement strand
GCGAATAAGAATTTAAAACTAAAAATCTAAAAATATTAAAAGGATGCAACTCAATAATGTTTAACAATTAGGACTTATCCAAAAGTAATAACTGGTTAAAGCTTCAGATTTCAGTAGTTTGATCACTTAAGAGTGTACAGTGATATGAACATAGGGCCTACTTCACATAGTCAAGATATTACTAATGGTCATAGAAACATCTTATCTCTTTTAATCTCAAATTACCTACTTGGTCCGTCGGTAACTTAGAATAAAAGGCATCAAAATTAAGAAGCTTAAATCTAATTTCATTAATTTAGGAATCATTACACAAGACTCTAAAGCTTGGTCTACTCCTAGGTTCAAATACGTTAAACAATTGATTTTCCAATCATTAAATCCCAATGTTTATGGAATTCTAACTACCTAATGTTCCAACTTAGGTGATCAACCTAAATTAGAAGAAACAAGCATTTAATTGATGAAAAATATAATTCACCAAATCTGTTCTCAACTTAAATACTCTAGTAACCTCAACCAAAGTAGATTACTCACACATATTAATTAATAAAAACAAATAATAAATTAAATAAAGCATATTCATCGAATAATATATGTAAAAAGAGTTGGTATAAGTGGAAAAGTGAAAATAACAAAAATATAGCACAAAGATGGTCACTCCCTATTGTATTCTACAAACTCCCATCACTTGAAAACTCCTCCAATTCCATATCACCTAGAAAATTCAAATTGAAAAGAAAAAAAAGGAAAACTATGGAAAAACCTAACTATATAAGTGTTCGATTAATCTAAAGCTACTCTAGGATGTTTAGTCCAATCACAACTGCTAGGGTTTGGAAAGTTTCTCGAAGTAATTTGACCTTGTTTGCCCTAAAAAACCATAAATACTATGCATATAATGACCTAAACAGTGGTTGGATTACTGCTAAATAGGGTGATTGATGTACCTCCGTTTAGGAATTGTTTAGGACTTAAATGACAGTTCAACCTAGAGTTAAATGACACCATTCAAGTGCCTAGGTCCTACCATTTAACTCTATGATCTGCTCATTCTTTGCTCCATTTTGATGTAATTCTCTCCTAATTCCTCCTATTTACTCCAGAATCATTATGCAACTGAAATTATCAATAGTAGCTTTCAATTAGTGTGGTTTATAAATTAAAAATGGTAAAAAAAAATAACAAATCATACATCAACACCAATGTATTTTTTAACCATTAAAAACTACCTAGATATTGATTCCCACATGTCCTCAAGTTGTTAAGGAGATGACTATATTTTTTTTAACAAAGAATTAATAGACAACCTCTTAATTATAACTCCCTCCTTCATATTATTCACTTCTTCAGGCGCTTCCATATTTAACTATATTGTCTTCTATACTAGTACTTCCTTTTCTTACAAGTCAATTTCATAGATATTAGAGCTTATATTAGCCTTTGGAGATGTTAAATAATAGTGCTTAGCCACCTTTAGGTCCATGTATACCTCAATTATACCATTATTATATGGTGACAAAACAATCCTAAGAGAAAAAAGAGAGGCTCCTAAATATAGCAACAACGTAAGGGGATTCCCCTTTAAAGTTAACCATTGGTGTTGACTCAATATTGAATAATGTCTTAATACAACCAAAATCCATATATCGATGGAGCTATCATTATCAACCAAGTTCCTCATCACCTCGTAGTTAAACAAAGGTTTCATTATGACCATAATGTTATCATTGTTATTACCTAACTTAAGATCCTCTTCCTAAAAAAAGTATATTTCTTTAATTTTCTCTTTTTATTTGTTTCACCATAATAATAAGAGAAGTTTTAGGCTTGATGACATTTTTTTTAGTTGGATTTTGCTTACCTATGAATCTTTTCCTACTACAATGAAGATGAACCTAACCCTAGGTAAGGTTCCCTTCGTCTACTACCATGTTCCCCTAATTAAGATTGGCCACATCATCTTTAATTTCCTTAAAACTAAAAACCTTTAATAACAACTTGCTCTAACTATCCCTTTTTCAATAGGTAGTGCACATCCTTTCACAAATCCAAACATTACTCCCTCTCAAACTCGTAATCTTAGTGGTAAATTGAATATTTATCTTTCTTTTAGCTTTAAGACTATTTATCAATGATTTCAATGGATTGATGTGATCTTTATTTTGGATGTAGTTGAGAATATGATTAAGAGATGAATTTAGTCGTGATAAGGAAATACCTTCAAACATATAACTCTCTTTCCCCTACTATGAAATCCTTTTCATGGATTCTTTCCCATTAAACTACTATAGCATAATCCCTTTTTATCCTTTGGCCTTTGCTCTTTAAAATAATTGCTTAGTCCTCTCCAAGGAGTGTTTTGCCTCCTCTAAAGTGATGAAACTTTGTCCTTACACTTCCTTTAGAGTATATAAAGGATTTTCATAAAGGTTGGTGATGTTGCAGGCCTTTCTTTAAAGGCTATGGTAGCTATGACAGAGTTCAAGTTTGAAACATAAGTAGCATCCACACTATAACTTTAGGTGTATTATCTGAGGCTCTCACTTGAAATTTACATAATATCAAAGAAGGAAAAGTAGTACCATGTGTTGAATCAAAAGTAGTTCCACCTAGGTTTTGGTGAGGAAAAAACAATACTACTAATAGTTTTAGTGTGTTTGATTTTTTAGAAAGATAGATTTGAAGACAAAGTGTGTTAAAAAAAAAAAGGTTTGAAAAGGTTATTGAAGATAAAATGTGTTACAAAGATACATTTTGAAGCCTTAAAGTGTAAAATAAAGCCTATAAAGATCAAAATAAAAAGGTTCAAGATAAAGATCAAGATAGCAAGATGATATGCCATTTGTTATAAGTTTTAATGTAATCTTATATCAATGTTCTCATCATGTTAAAAAAAGCTCACCATATGCATTTTACATTCATGGATAGTGATTTTGCATATAGGATGCATTATCAAGAGGAATTATGTGTGAATGGTTTTTAAAGATCCTTTTAATAAATTAAAACCTTTTTAGGAACTAAGTTGGTATATGAGATAAGATTGTGTGAATCAGTTAAAGATTATGTGAAATGAAGTCCTTGAAAATGATGGGAAGGGCTTTGAGGTTTGATTGTGTAATTGTGTTAAGGTTATATGAAAAGACAAAAATTTAAATTGTGTGAATGTAAAATAGTGTGTTAATGCATTATTATTTATGTGACAAAGTAGTTGATAATATGTTAGCTTGTTCTAAGTGTTGAAAAGAATATTTTAAAAGTGTTAGGAATTGTTTGAAGGTAATTTATATGTATATAAAAGTGTTACGACACACGAAAACCCAGTCTAGATAGGGATCTATCGATAAGTAGTGGTCGACCAGTGAGTTCAACTGGTCAACTAATGTGTAAATTTTGGGAAGACGAGTTGACTAGTGCTATGTATCAATTGATTGATCAACTGATACATGACATTTGGTCGATCGATGGTTAAGTGTAATGGGCAAACACGACTAATTTTCAATGATAAAATAAATTAATTAATAATTATTAGGTAATATGATTGACTAATTAATGGTTGTTCACCTATAAATAGGTGTATTAGGGTATGTATTAAGTATCTATTATGTGTGCAATGAATCAACTGTGTGAAAAAAAACAAAGGAATTGAGTTGTGAAGTGTTTTGATCATTGTTTTAACTATTTTTGTAAGTTTTTATGTAAGTTGTGAGTTTTACTTGTGCATTAACTTTTAGGTTTATTAGTGAAGCCTTTTTACACTTTGGGTTATTCAAATAGTGACATTTTTAAAGTATATTTTTAAGGTAGTGAGATTGTAAAGTTGTAAGTGTAAAGGGCTATCTTTTTTGCCTAATGAAAAAGAAAGTGATTCTAAAGGTTACTCTAAAGTCCATGAAAAAAGAAAGCGATTGTAACATTGTTATTGATAGTGAAATTCTCAACAAAGAGTCAAAGAATGGACGTGGGTATGGAATTAGATATTGAACCATTATAAATTGGTTTTCATCTTCCTTCCTTTTCTCTTTTCTTTTCTAAGTTTGTGCTATTTTTATCATATTATTGTTTATTATATATTGGGTGTTTGATTGTTTATAATTTAATTTGTTTATAAGTCATATTATTAATTAATTATATAGTTTGAACTTCTGCATTTTAATTTATATTATTTACTATATTGTTTATAATTTTTGCATTTAAGACGGAACTTAAGACTTAGAAAGACTTAGAAAAATGTAGTATCACCTAATTCACCTCGCTTTTTAGGTATCGTATAGGGACCATCAATTAGTATAAGAGTAAAGACTCATGTATGAGTATTTTTAACAAAATAATAAGTTGAAGTTCATCAGGGCACATTTTGATGGTTAGGTAGACTCCCTTATTTTAATGATGAAATTATAAAGATTGGAAAATTATGATTAAAAACTACCTTTAAGCTATAGGAGTAGAATTTTTGGTAAATGAGAGAGAATGGTCCTCACACTTATACAAAAATAATATTTGTAGATAAGGTAGAAAAAATAGTACCTAAGGATGAGATTGAATGTGATAAGAGGATGAAAGATTTAGTTCTCTTAATTTTAAACTAGTATATATCTTATTTTCTTTATTTAGCAATGAGTTTACTGGAGTTTCAAGCTGTGAATCTGCTTATAAGATATGGCGTATTTTAAAGATTACTTTGAAAAGCACCAATAAAATTAAAAAAGAGGAGAGTGAGTATGCGAAAGAAGAAGTGACGTACATATGTTTCATGGAAATGGTGAGATGCCTTCTAGCTTTACTTCCTATAATAAAGATGATTGTAATGTAGATTACGTCTATAATCATTTGATAGAATATTTGGATATATTAACTAGGAAAAAGAAGAATGCATCTATTAAGCATAACGAAACATTGAAATTATTAAATGTATGCAAACTAGAAAATAAAAAGTTAAATCACAAATTGGATTTAATAAGTATAGATAAGGATAAGAAGCAAAAAATAGTGGATTAAAGTGCATCTTTATAAAGAGAAGTAAAATCAAAGAATGTCTACAAGTGGGATATGTAAAAATTGATAGAAGAAAATGCATTTTTAAAAAGACAAGTAGAGTTAAAGAATGTAGGATGTGATGAGCAAAATTTAATAGGAGAATGCATCACTAATATAAAAAAAAAAAGAGGAACTCTTAATTAAACAATTTAGTTTGATTTAATTTCAGACCTATTGACCAACCTTTAATTGATTCGATTTAGTTTGATTTGTTTTAAATTCATTTATAACATTTGACTGACTGATTTACCTATTTTATTACTAGTTCTTTTATAACTCATACTGGTTCCTAAGGTCTTAGGATGTTCTAAACTTATTTTTAAGGTCAATTGGTTAAAGTCCAAGTCTAAAGACATTTTATTCATTTTCATATGTTTTTCAAGTTTTATTGTTTAGGATTGTTCTTTTCTATACACTATAGATGCTTCTAAGCTTCATCATTACATTCTTCAACTAATAAATGTCTTTTTTATAAATCTAAGTATGATTTGTAGTCTGAATAAATGTGTAGTTTCCTCAAAGGTAGAATTCTTTAACGTATTATTATTAGAGAAATACCTAAACCTACTCAAAGAAAAAATGAAGTAGAAATATATTTGTAGAATATTCAAACTTGATTTTTGAAGGCTTGACATTACTAAAAATATATGAAATTTTTTAAAAAATGTTATTCTATATCTGATGATGTCAATTAATTTCAATCTCATAGGTAATTTCATCATGTAACAATAGCCTATCCAAGCCATCTACAGTTATGTGTTTGAATTACAAGAGATTTAGGATCATTTAGCAATTGGAGACCTTACTTGGTTGAATACATAAGCATTAGTTGACCAATGCTTCTGCAGTATAGTTTCTAACTGCAAAAAAAGATAACAAAATAAAACTCATCCAAAACATTTCCAAATCAATTTATTTCACTTGAAAAAAACTCAACCAAGTTTTATATGTTCTTCAAAAAAAATTTAATAATTAAGCCTTATCAATTAAACTCAAAAACTCAAAATGTCTTCATTAATGAAAGTTTATACACAATTTCAAACCTTTTATTTCAAAAGTTAACTCCAAGCAACTTTCATACATACAAAAACAATTCCTTTCACTTAAAAAACAATTCATACAAGTTTCAAAACATCTCTATAGTGATTTTAAAGACAAGACCTTTCAATTAAGATAAAAAAACAAAATATATCTTCATCTATAATGATTTAAGAACTTTTTCAAACTTTTCAAAGTTTTCAATTTTTTAAACTTTTCCAAACTTTCCAAAACCATTCTTTTTATAAAAACTTGACTCATCCAAGTTCCAAAAGTTTTCTAGAGTAATTTTAGATACTAAGACACTTAAACTAAAATCAAAAACAAAATATGTCTTGGCTTCTGAAAGTTTATGCACTTTTTCAATGCATATGTAATTCAAAACCTTTCAAATAATCTTCAAATATCATAAAGCCATTTTTTTTATCAAGATTTGACTCAAACAGACTTAAAAAGTTTCTAAAAATATCTTAACACATCAAGAGTTTTTTTTTTACTTTTAATAAAATTTCTCTTGATTATGAAACACTAAATTTTTTATATATATTGCAATGATCATACAAACATTAAATTCAAAAATCCTAAATTGAAATCGTTATGTAAATATTAAGCCCTTCAGGTATTAAAAACATTAAGACAAGACCTACAACAACAAAAAATACAAACATAAACTTATTCAATCATCTTCTTAGTTTTGATCATTAGTCATCATTTGATCTTTACGTTAATACTTAATTCACCATTCCCATTTTCTTCATGAATTATCTTCATCTTAAACTCCATCTTTCTTGAAATATATCTTCTTTAACCTCCAAGATCAGTTCATGCACATCATCCTAATTCTTATCTTTCATAGTACACTAACAAACAAAACCATTAATAATTATTATTTATAAAAAACATTAATTGAAATCTCCTTTAATTCAACACTATTAATAACTCAATTATACATGTTAAAAGTATCTACATTGTTTAAATACCTAACTTATCTTTCCATAATACTTTTCTTATTCCTAAGCTCTCTTTGAAATCTCATCTCTATTGATTAATTTTGTGAACTTGGTGTTAACCTATTTTTTGTAGTCATAATTGTACTATACAGGATCTACATATCAGTAAGATCCTTAGTACAAGATGTAAGGTTAATAATTGTTTAAACATACCTCTCTTTGCCTTGTATCCAAACTTGTTATTAATGTTGATACATCTCATATATGGCACTCTGTTATTTGTCATATTTTTAATCTTAGACTTGGATCATTAATTTCTAATGGTTCTTTGGGTTAGGTCAAGTCTAAAATTTTGACTATAGTTCATGTTAACTTTCAAAAAGTCACATTTCATTAATAGTGATTCTGTTTCTAACACCTTTTTACTTGATTTCTTTTAACATTTATGGACTTGCTTCTCATGAAACTATGGGAGATTTATGATATTATATGATCATTGTTAATTATTTTTTTAGATACATATGGATTTACCTTTTACATCTTAGGTTTGAACTACTTTCTGCTTATTCTCACTTTGTAAATATGGTTCAAACTCAAATTTCTTGTAAAATTAAAATCTTGCATGATGATTATTGTAAGGAATATATAGAAAAAAAAATTCACTCATTTTTATTGATCTATAAGGAATTATTATCCAAAGATCTTATCTAGGTACTTCTCAACGTAATAGTAAGGCTAAAATAAAGCATAGACAAATATTTGATAATATTTGAGCTCTTGATGATTAGTTCATTAATCTACAATCTAAAGGCAAATATATCCCGTTAGCGAGTAATACAATGGAATATAAGTCTAGAGATCATTAACACAGGATTCTATTATAACTACTAAGTTAAAAGGTGCTTAATTATCTAGAAAATTTTGAAGGAATACAACTAAGTACTATATATCATAATTAAAGGTATTGCTCTTCTAATCCACTTGGATCTACTTTACAAACACTAAAACTTAAATATCAATGCTTATGATGAAAGTTAAGAGAAAAATCTCCTCAAACCACTAAAAACTAGCTAATTAATCAAGTCACAACACCCAAAAGTAAAATGACACTTATTCCTAGGTAAAAAATGTCATTTGATAGGGCCATTATTCTTCTATCTTGCATATGACATTAAACAATGGTGCATAGGAAAGACAATGACACCATCTAAAGTTTAAATTTACCTTCTAAGTTTATTATACTACATAAAAGAAAATTGGTTTACAAGGGAAACAATGTCGTTTACTTTCAACTTCTATTTTCTAACTTCTACTTGGAGTAAAATGTCACTTCATAAGAATCTTATTGATGTTGTCTAAGAAATTGTTTGTCAAATGTGTTAAATTTGATATCTTTTTAACATTTAACTCCTTAAATGAACATGAACCTAAAATTTAACTAAAGAAACACTTAAATCAGGCAAATTCATAGATTAATGAGGGTAAAATCATGTTAGTACATGATTTAAAAACGTATATAAAATACTTTTAATAATTCTTACATACTTAAATTGTTGCTTATTCTCAAGCAAGTACTCAGATACTCATTCAAATACTCTAGTGGTAGCTAAAAATTAAATAGGTACCTTAAAGTAGACCAATGAAATTCACATGGTTAAGATCTCCTAATTCAATTTCAATCATGGATTAACATATATGATCAAAACATATAATGCAACCAATTCTTACACACAACACTAAATCTCGATAAAATTATATAAATAATCACATAAGTAATGACGTGTGCATTTTACACTCCATCATGCCTTAATCATATTTATTAAATTAACAATTAACTCGGATAAGTTTGTGTTACGCTTCATTTTATCTTGGAAAGTGCACTTTAAGCTCCATCTTACCATGCACATTATTTCACTTATGATCATGCTTCAAATTCAATTCAATTCATTTATATTATTCCAAATTTTCAAAATTTTAAAATTATTTAAATGAACCACCTTAGTCTAAATTCACATAAAAAATCTATATAAACCTTCATTAAGAGTTTAATATCATGTTTAAAAAATTAAATTTATGCATGTGATTCATGACCATAATATAAAAATTCATAATTAATTAATAATTAATCCATACTAATTACACTAATCATGTTAATTGAATCAAAGCACACCAATTTGTAACTAACTAACCACTATAAAAGTTTTGAAATGCAATATTTGAAATAGATTACTATAAAGAACTCATAATAATTTAAGTGAAAAGTTAATAAGAATTTACTGTTTCTTTGCCCTACACTTAGGATGAATATTATCCCCAATGTTCAAATAATATAAATAAGTAAAATAGGAAAGAGAATGGAACTAAGAACTCCCCTATTTTTCATTAAATATACAAGTTCTAATTTTTATGTATACATCTGACTGAAAAGCAAGAAGGGAAAATAAAAAAACAAAAGACAATAGAATCTAAATAATATTAATGATAAAGACAAAAAAACAAAAGATAAATAAGCATAATAAGACAATATCAACTACTCGACCCTAGGTCCCTAAACCTAAGATGCTTGTAAATCTGATAGATCTACTTATGTTGGTGATCAAGCTTACCCCAAATCTCAAGAAGTAACTCATGTATCAATCTCATGGAGATCTCCAAAAATGATGTAGATAATGATGGATCTATACTAAGTGAAGGAAGGGAAGTGTTTTGGATTGGCATGGTAGGCTCATTAGGTATGTCTTCGGAATCCACAAGATCAGCATAAGGAGTGATAAGATCGTCCAATTGCTTAATGCCAATGTGCCTCCATCAATCTTGAATCTTAAAATACTTCTAAATTAGTACCTCCCTCTTGAAAGTGACTCCTTAATTAACCAAAATCCTTGTAATCAACCTCAAGAAACATAAGATCCTATCTTTTCAATGGTACCTAATAACATCCCTCATATGAGAAATGATGAAATCTTTTAATATGATCTTTGACATATTTTTTGGTCCATCCATCATTTGATAAAGCATACAAGTATTAGAAAATCATACCTCGTTAAGGCCACTCATCCTTAACTGAATATTGGTGCTAAGTAGCACTATAATGATACACTCACAAGCCCTTAAATAAGATGTTGTAAAACATCAAGGCTTAGACTGACAATAAAGACCAAGACTATTCCTCGCATCATCAATGTTAAAATTTATGTGCATCATCAATATTGAAAGTTATGTCTAATTAGACTTGCTCAAACTAAACACTGGGATCCCTCTAGTTCTTACAAATGGGTGCTCCTCTATTTCCACATCAATATTTGCATAAAATTCTCGAACTTGCTTTGGATAGTACAGTTTATTGAAGTTTAACTTAGGCTCCTATTAGAGTGTATGAAAAAACTCAATACATTGAATTCTACTTCAACTATTAATGCTAATGTCCTCTTAACTATGATATCATTGCCATTACAGATGTTGTTCTAGCTAATAATCTTCACAAATTTAAATTCAAATGTTTCAAAGGCCAGGCACTTCCTAAAATTGGAACTTAGAAGGACTTGCGATGTTATAACTAAAATAACTAGAGAATGCATCATCTAGAATATGTTAAATTAACTGCAAGAATATTCCCTTTAACAGTCATTAGAATATTCTTATGCCTCATCTAAATATTCCACCAATTTCCAAATATGGGTAATCAAAAAATGTAGAAAGATGCATCAAAGTGTGGTGAACTCAATAAAACTAAAACCCTATTAAACATCTTTTGAAAGTAAACAAAAATGGGGGCAAAAGAAAGTGGATGGCAATTGAATGGAAGAGATGGTGACAATGGTGGAGGGAAAAGAAAAATGCAATGGTGAGGTAGGTAGCAAACTTTAGAGGTTATAACTAGCACAAAATCTAAATAAAATGTGATAAGGATGGTTAGAGAGGCAAAAAGGAAGGAGAGATTCATGACAAAGTATAGAGGAAAGTTTGCAGTAATTGTGAAAAAGAGAGCCTAGGGAAGAAGATAGGATTCTAAACATAATCATCATCATTTTCAATTATCATAAGCCTTTTGTTATTTGTGAAACAAATCGATGGTCTGTGGATAGTATAATGATGTTGTTTTAATGCATCATTTACAATATATAAAATCCTTCTAATATGTGACCAAAATGGTGGTCTGATTGTTACATAATGATGCCATTTAGATGTATCATTTACCTGCTAGATTACACTTGTTACAATGTCTACAACTCCTCTTTGAATCAAGCCTATGAGCACCTATAATAAAATAATTGTACACTTTAAAAATTCTTAAATAAACAAACCAAAATTTTAAAAAAATAAACATAAAGCCAATTCAATGATTAGTTTGCCTCTTAATACGACCTTTTTTAACAACTATAAATGGACTTCCTTATTTAAACATTCATGGTGGCCATAGTTTTGCAACTCTTTTAACCATCACTTCATTCATTTTAGCTAAGCATCCTTGATCATCCTCCTGAAATAGTAAGTTTGTACGCATCCTACTCCTCTTAAATATACTTGTATGAAAATTTTCAAAGCTTTTTTTTTTACTACATTTATATAAGGGACAACATATTGATTAGATTCATAAGTTTCAATCCCAATGAAATTACAATAATCAAAATTAGAGGGAGATTCATTGCATTAAAAGTATTAAAAATTACTTCCTTGTCTTCATGTTTTAACATGAGTTTCCCTCTGCATGTATCCATAGTAACAATCATAATTTCCATCAAAGGTCTCCCAAGATCTCCAATGCCCTTTTATTAAACAACATATCTTTCACGAACTTGATGTAGGAGGCCATATGTGCAAGTACTTCTGTAAATGTTATATTAATGTGAAGCTTCTAAAAACTTCCAAGGATCTCCCAACCTACTTATCTAATTGAGCACTCTTCAATCTTTAAGGATATGAAATCTTAAACTTTACTGATGAAACATTAAGATCCACAAACAACATAGGGTGATCCTCCTTTTCAGTTACACCTTCTCTTGCTTCCTTATCCATATCAAACTCCTTTTTTTCACTTTTTTTCACACACTTTCTTTGTCCTTTCTTTACCTTGCAGATTTTTACTACTTCTCAATAAAATTGTCTTAGTTTACTCTAAAAGGTTAGTTTATATGGTGTTAGGTAATGTACTAGGCAACCTCTCTTTCATCATTTATACAATTTAGCTCACTGGATTCTCTAAGTTTTAGATTGGAGCCTCACAATCCTACATCCTTGTTCAATTCATTATGATATACTTAGTTATCAGTTCCTCTAAATTGGACTTCTCTGGTGGTAAAGATACATTAAATCTAAACCTTGATGGTAGAGACTCTCTAATGAATAGATTATTATTGTTGTAAGGCTCGATTATTACTGCTCCACGAGAAATTGGGGTGTTTCCTCCATCCTACATTGTATGTATTTGAAAATTGGTTCCTTTGTCATCTATTGTAATCACCTGCATACTGCACTTACTTTGGATCTTGAGCCAATGGATTTCCCACTTAACAATCTAAGGAGGTATAAGAGTTCCCTTTTATAATTATCACACATCAACTATCCTCGAGCAACCAACATTATACTTCCACTAGCACCATGTACTAAGCTACCAACTTATTACTCAAGACCTCTACTTGGGTTACCAATGCTACTATATTGTTTATGAAATGTGCCCCAAAAGATCTTCTAGGATGTCTCTTCGAATAATTTTAGAAGTTGTTAGTGGCCATCTCCTCAATTAGTTTATATGATTGATCTAGAGTTTTATGTATTAGATTTCCTCTAACAGTTACATTAGTAGTACTCTGTGTAGAAGAGGACACGCCTATATATAAAAGATTAATTTGCTACCATATGCTAAATCCATAACTTGGGAACTTCTCCTAAACCTTTCTCAATCTTTATATAAATTTTCATTCTTCAGCTGGAGAAAAAATGTAATTTCAATCTTTGTCTTTGCTATCTTTATGGTTAGAAAAACTTTAACAAGAAATAATGAGAGCATCCCTAATGGTAATGGAACTAGGATGTTATGTCAAAAGATATGCTCTAGCTTTATCTCAAAAAGAAAAAGGGAATCACTTTAGCTTGACTGTATCTTCCGATACTCCATTATACTTGAAAAGGTCACCTATATCCAAGAAAGTCTCTAATTAGGTGTTCAGGTCTTTAATATCTAAATTTATAAATTATGATGCCTTAATCATAGAGACAATCCCATAGAGTATTTTAAAATTATTAGCATTCACCCTTAGCCTCATAATGTTAGCTAGGGGCCTATTATTATTGGTAAAAGGTTCACTTTGTCCCTCAACATTTCAGAAATAGTCCAAATTGCCCCCTGATGTTTTAGGAGGTACCACTTTACCACCTAACGTTTATAAAATGGTTCAATTTGCCCCCTAAACCTTTACTAAGTTAACTTTTCTGTCAATTAACTATTAATAATACATACGTAGGATGCTGACATGAAAATATGAGACCCAAATATAATGCTGACGTGAATTTTTAAAAAATATATAATTATGACCTAATCTAAATTCGAAATAAACAAACACTAAAACATTTATTTTTAAAAAAATATATACATAATCATTATTTTTGGATTCGACATTAATATGTCAACATCCCACGGGTGCATACTTAATAATTGATTAACGAAAATTCAACTTAGTAAAAGTTCAATGGCCAATTTGTACAATTTTACAAACGTTAGGGGGTAAAATAATCCCTCTTAAAACCTTAGGGGTGGGGGCAAATTAAACCATTTTACAAAAGTTAGGAGGTAAAGTGGTACCTCTTAAAATGTTAGGGGGCAAATCAAACTATTTCTTAAATGTTGAGGGGCAAAGTAAACCTTTTGCCATTATTATTTCCCCTTATCAAGTCCACCATAGTTAATTCTCTTCTATCTTCTCTTCTCTCTTTAGTATTCGGGATCACAAGCTTATCTTGTGGTTCCATGATTGGTACTTTGGCTTCAATCTCAAACTATTCCTCATAAGTGGATTTAACTTCTGCCCTATTTGAAATACTTGCTTAAGCTTCCTTCCTTAACCTGCTTATAGTTTTCTTTAAATCATAATCAAACAATAATTGCTATGGTTTTTAACCACATTTTTTGTATAAAAATAACAAAAAAGAAATTAAAAATCAAAAAAGAAAAATAACATGTTGTATGAAAATAAATAACGAAGAAAATCAACGTAAATCAATACAAATCTGGAGTGATTAACACCAATCTATTCCTAATATTAATATGACCAAATTACTGATAACAGTATCAAAATTTTGATAATCAATTCCCTAATCTATGATATAGAGGCAAATGTAACCCATTAGTAAATAATACAACTAACTATAAGTCTAAAGATCATTTATAAAAGGATTTACCATAACTACTAGGTCAAAAGATGTTTGATTATCTAGAAAACTACAATTAAAATTATGAACTAAATTTAAAAAATTAAATTAAACAACTAAAATAACCAACTATTCAATCATAATGTGAGTAATGAGTAAAAAGTTCTATCAATGATAAAATATAACTCAGTTTAGAGTTCAATGGATTAACTAAGTCTGGGAATTTGACTATATTAAATTAGATTTAGGGTACTTACACAAAACAAAACAAAACCAATGATCATGATAGAAGTCTATCTCTCTTAATCTTAATTTGCTTATTTTGTCATTTAAATAAATTAGATCAACATGTATAAAGCACAAGAAACCTAAGGATTTTAAATTTGAGAACCTCACAAAGAATTGAAGTTTGATCATTCATCAACTTAATTGCGTTGTCCAATTAATTTTTCTAGTAATAAAAAACCTATCTCATGGATCCTTTAATCATATGACAGTCTAACCTACGTGGCTAATCGAAAATAGATAATTTAACATTTAATTAAAAAAATCATTCAATATAAAAGAAAATAATAAAACCATAATTAATCTATGTACTATCCTAACCTTAGCTATTTAGAATTTAGCGTTATAATCATCAATAAACACAAAGATATAATTAGAAAAAAAATCTTATTAACAAAATAAAGAATTAAAAACATGAAAGAGTTAAAGAGTTAGGAATACAATTGAGTTCTATATATCCTAATTGAATTCTTGCTCTACCAATCTACTCAAATTTACTCTATAAACACTAAAACTCAATTCTTAAAGTTTGTGATAAATTTTGAGAGAAAAACTTCCTCAAAACCACTAAAACTAGTTAATTATTCAATTTCTTCTATCTAATCACAGTTATTAAGTTTAGAACCCTAATTAAGAGTTTTTTTTTATCTCTTTTACCCTTCAGAAAGCGTTTTAGGTCATATCAGCTAATAATAAGATGCCACTTAAGAATGAGGTAAACAACACTATTTAATAGGACCATTATCATATTATTTTCAATCTAACATTAAACAGCAATGTAGAGAAAAAATAATGGTGTCGTTTAAAGGTCAAATTTACCTTCTGACCTTAACCTAGTATATAAATAATAGTTGGTCTATAGGTGAAATGACTTCATTTACTTTAAATGTCTATCTTCTAATTTCTACTTAGAGTAAAATCATGCTTTTCAAAAACCTTAATGGTATTGTTTAAAAATCCATTTGTCTTCTACTAAATGCATTGAAAGTCTTCTCTTTTTAACACTTAACTCCTTAGATGAACATAAACCTAGAATTTAACCAAAATAAAACCTAAATAGGGAAAATTCATAGATTGATAAGGGTAAAATCATTAAACATGGTCTAAAAACTTATATAAAACACCCCTAATAACTCTTTTAATCTCTTCCTCTTATCCAAAAAATCTTTGAAGGAGAAGTTGCTCTTACTGCTATCTATATTATCAATTGTATTCCTACTCCTACTATAGGTAACATCTCTCCTTATGAACATCTATATAATTGTGTTCCTAACTACCAAACTTTTAAATCTTTGATAACGCTTATTTTTTTCTTCTCTAACCACATGAATACACTAAGCTAGAACTATAAGCTCAACTATGTTGTTTCCTAGGGTATGGGATATAACACAAAGGGTATAGGTATTAAGATTCCTTGTCATAAAGACTTCATATCTGTTGACATGTGACCTTTTGAGAGCATAATATATTCTCTTCTTTTTCAAGATTTTTTTTCAATGAACCTTCCCACCAAATTTTCTCTAATCCCATTGTATCCTTGTTTCTTAACATTTCTCTTACAAGAATGTTATCTAATATTTTAATAGTTTGACATAATCTATACCTGATCCTATTATATCTTCACCAACTGTTAATCCATCACCTCCTCTAAATAATCTTTCTCCATCTACTCACTCATCAAAACTTCCCATTCCTAAACCTACTCCTCATCAGACCAATCGAGTAAGTCACCCTTTTTTTCATCATTGAAATTTTCATATTTATTTTACTATTGTCTCATTATATAAATCTCTCACTTATCGTAAGGCATCCTCTACCCTCTATGGTATAAAGTAACAACAACAAAATTATAAGCATTTACTCTGACCAATACATAGGACATGCTCAATTTACCTTTAATATGTTGTTGGCTACAAATGGGTTTATAAAATTAAGAATCAGGATGATGGATCACTTTATTAATATAAAGCTCGACTTGGCAAAAGGATTTACATAAGAGTATGATATTGACTATGATGAACATTAGGTCCTGTAGCCCATTTAACCTCAGTTCATAGACTCATTACAGTTACTACTAGTAACCATTGGCCATTATTCTAATTGGATGTCAAGAATACCTTCATCAATGGTGATTTTATAGAATAAGTATATATGCAACCTCTACTAAGTTATAATCATCCATCTAATGAAGTTTATTGTTTTTACAAAGTTTTTTGTGGACTAAAACAAGTTCTATGAGTCTAATTTGACAAATTTAGCTCTACTATTGATCTCTTTGGCTTTCAATATGGCTCTTATAATCATGCCTTTTCCTTCTCAAAGCAATTCAAAGATACACTCTTCTTCTCGTTTATGTTAATGACATGAAAATTATTGATCATGACACATGGAGGATTTCCACTCTCAAAATTCAAAGATACACTCTTCTCGTTTATGTTAATGACATGAAAATTATTGATGATGACACTCAAATTATTTCCACTCTCAAAATCTTTCTACATGAATAGTTTGAGATGAAGGGCTTGGGTAATCTGAGTTGTTGTTTAGTTCTTGAAGTTTCATTTGATAAATCTAGCTATTATCTATCACAAGTAAAATATGCTAAGAATCTTATCTCTCGTGCTAAGACTACTAAAACTTTACTTGAACCAACTGTCTATCTTTCTGCTACTGATGGTCATCTCTTTATTAATAGTACTCTTTATTGCTAATTAGTTGAAAGTCTTATGTGCCTCATTGTCTCCCTTTGATATCACTCATGCTATCTACATGGTCAGTTAATTCAAGTTAGTACCTCGTACCATGTACTTCTCTGTTATTCTTCATATCCTTCAGTACATTAGAAAAACTCTCTTTCACACTCTTCACTCCTATCATTCATCCCCATTAACATTATAAACATTTTGTAAAGCTAATTGGGCTAGATATCCAATTGATCAACACTCTACTATTAGCTATTATTTCTTCCTTGGTACATCCCCCATTTCATGACACAGCAAAACAAATAATTATCTCTCGATCTAGCTTAAAAGTATAATACTAAACTATTACAAACATAACCTTTAAACTCCTTTGACTACATTAGTTACTTTAAGATAGAGTGATGTTCTTGTTTTACAACTTATTTCCTTTATGACAATCATAATGTTATATAAATTGCTCATAATGATGTCTCTCATGAGCGTACCAAACATATTAAGATCGACTATCACTTTTTACAACGCCATGTTATATAAGACACTATTCAACTTGTTCTTCTCAAATCATAGATATTTTTACAAAATCTCATACAACTTAGTGATTTTAGAATCTTATTTTTAAACTTAAGATAACAGTTGTAAAGTTGGCGTAATTTTACACTTGTAACAGTTGTAACATTGGCACAATGTTAGGTGTATAACAGTTATAACGTAGGCATAAAGTAAGATTTGTATGTAGCTAAACTCATGTATAAATACCCCTTTAATATAATAGTTTAGACACACAAAAATATAAACAATTTTCATTCTCAAAGTTTCTTCTCTTTCTACACTAGAAATGTTATTTACTCCCTCTCCTCTTGGGATTACTAAAACATTGGTGTAAATTGTTTTAGTGGATCTGGCAAGTCTTATGAATTTATGCTCAAAGTAAATAGTGAAGAAATTCTAAGAAAAATGCAAGAACAAAAAGGAAAATAAATCTTTTTAGAGAAGAAGTTTAGAATTTTTTTTATAAAAAAAATCCATATTTGCATGACACTAAACTTTAAATAGCAAACAAATGGTTGTGTTCATTTTAAAACTAAAAGTCACAATTCTTGAATTTTTTTTGGACCTATGTTGAATGAAAGGGCATGGCTTAACACAAAGAACAGGTACGAACAAAACAGATAAGGAAGCATCTTTTCAAAAACCGGAGTTCATATTTTAAGGGCTTGTTTGGTATGGTTTTTAAATTATGTTTTGGTTTTTTATTTTGTTAAACATATAAATCGAAAAAGACAATACACTAATACAACACAAAAATCAAAGATAATACATAAAAATCAATACAAATATATAAAAATTACAACTAAAAATCATAACCAACAAGAATATCAAACGACCCTTAAACAACCTCTAACCGTGAATTGTTTTTATCTCAACATAGAATTTGGGATTTCTACAACCGGTCCAGAATGAAGAAACATGAGACCAACCGTCGTTGCTGAAACGACAAAAAACATAAAATCTCTAATTCTCTTCAATTCCTTGATGCCTACAAGAGTTCTTGGTTCACATCAAACAATGTTACAAGCCTCTCAGACAATAGTTATTATGTAATCGGGTGGTACATCATCTTTTGGAGTTTCAGTAAGTGCCTTTGCTGATTATGGTGGGGATCAAAGGA
Organism: Pinacopodium congolense; assembly: GCA_028565735.1. Taxonomy (NCBI): domain Eukaryota; kingdom Viridiplantae; phylum Streptophyta; class Magnoliopsida; order Malpighiales; family Erythroxylaceae; genus Pinacopodium; species Pinacopodium congolense. The sequence continues at coordinate 3,270 of JAOXYD010199974.1, read as the reverse complement.
TTTGAGCTTAATGCAGTAAGATCTTTCTAAGAGCACCAATACGGACGAAATAAATTTACCATTCTCGTTGCAATATTTGGGCGATCTTGTTAAGAAAATGCCCTACATTATCTATTGCAATTTTGACTCTTGCACTACTGATGGTGATAATAATCATTTTTAAAATCCTTCTCGACGCAACATAAGCGACTTCTATGGTGAGACAACATTCCAGTGCTGGTATTATTTTCCTTTTTTTTTCAGCCTTATGCAAGTTATTATAATGAACTCAAAACATAGCTCGAAGATGATTCTTACAGTGGAAAAAATTTGTAGCTGCGGATAGTGAATATACGTAATAATTATTTTATAAAAAGGTTTAAATACTTCTTTATATTTTATGTATATGAAGAGATGTTTTAATCATTTTACTGTATCACATAATTATGATTGTGTGATTATGCATATTTTAATTATGATTGCAATGATGATTGTGCATGTTTTAAAAGTCTAAGCCAATTACCTATTTAATGCACCTTTCGCTAGAGCATTGGGATTTTGTTTTTTATTTTTTATTTTTTAATATAGAAATAAAAAACAGTATAAAAATTAATAAAAATAACATATTAATATAATATAAAATTAAAAAAATACACAAACTTAATATAAAATATAAAAATTACAGTAAAAAATTATAATTAACAACCTAATTAAACATTCCCTTAATTTACAATAAATTACAAGTTAAATTGGACACCAGCAAAGTGTATCTTTTTGCAAGCCCCGAGATGAAATGGAGTCATACAACTAATAGTACACAATACAGGTATGAGGTCCCGATGTGATTTATTATTTTCTCATATGGCAAGAGCATTCTTAATGTAACCATTAAAATTCTGGTTACTTCATTTGTTTCATAAGCTAGAACATTTTTTTCAAGGAATTGAAAAGTTTATGGACTGCATCAAAAAGAGCAAAATGATCCAAGTCACATGACCATAGAACATTAGCAAAAACCATGTAAAATGGAAACTTTATCTCTCTTTTTTGCAAATACTTATTATTCTCAAACTTTGGAATGAATATATTGTCCATATGCATCAGATACTCTATTCTATGTAGCTGCTCCATAAGTAATAAATCTTAATATCTAAATTTTCATCATGAGATGTTGGGGTTAAAGCCTGTCTATTGTGACTATAAATTACGGGAAATAATCTAAGCTAAGGATTTTGCAATGACCTTGCCTGTTTCGGGTTTATATGAGTCAACATGGTGTTTTTTTTCCTTTGATATTTATTGGGCTGGAAAATATTTGTTATTGGGGGTGATAGACATCTTTGACTATCACTCCACAAAAGAACTTAAATATCTTTATATATCATATATATATATATATATATATATATAAATAGACATACTTATTTATAAAAATATTTAGGTGAACATCCACTACCCTACTAACCACATAATAGAAACCTTAGTGGTTATGGAAAAGCAAATGGCTTGTTCACATGGATGACCATTAAAGGACCACAAACTATTCTTGTGACATCTCCATTTACCAACAACCACTGCCTATTGTATTATTATTATTGAGACAACAGCAATAGTCAGCAACGATACTTCGGTTGAAAGTAATGGATTCATGCATCTGACATCCAAAATATATTTAAATCATGGTAACTCTATGTTCCAATAGCATTAGATGAAAAGATAATTGGAAGAAACAGACATTTAAGGGGTCGTTTAGTATTACTGTTAGTTATAATTTTTATATATTTATATTAGTTTTTTGTATTATCCTTAATTTTTATGTTGTATTAGTGTGTTGTTTTTTTTTAATTTTTGAGTTTAACAAAACACAAAACCAAAATACAAAATCATATCCATACCAAACAACACACTAATACAACATACTAATTCATATGGTAAAAAACCTCTTCTACTCTCAATTTATTGAAATTGCAGAAATTGTGCTTTTTACAAATAAGAATAAATAACAAGATTGATTTTAAGGATCTCAAAGTTACTGTCATGTTTCAATAGATGATAGAAATAAACATTAGTTATTTCTATTTTTATTCCATTCAATTAGAAGTCATTATATGAAATGATTCGTAATCAACTTCACAAATTAAGATGTTTAGGAAAGAATTTGATAGTCACTTATAAGATAGGACACCGTATTCATATTGATGTTAAGAAAATTTTCAATCCTTATAAATAGATTAGTTCAACTCATTGTAAAGAGAATAGATTTTATACAAGAAGCTTTATGAACTCTATTGCAACTCCAGAAGCTATTTTAAAATTTAAGATACCTTAAAATTTAGTCAAGATTATAAAGAGAAATAATGAAATTGCATTAAACTTATCATCGTTCACATACAAAATCAAGTCAAATGACTTTTACACAAGGGAAGGAAAAAACGTCTTGAAAAAAAAAAAATAGCAGACGCTCTCAACTTATCCAAGTTTCAGCTTCTTCCGCCGCTGCCGCCACACTGCTCACCGCCGACGACTATTCTTCTGGTCAACTGACCTCACGGACCACTCCAGCGAGCTTTCCTTCCACCATCTACACCACCCAGTCGTCGATCTCGCCGCCAGCTCTCCCTAGGTCGTGCAACCCGTCATCAACCCGTTACAGCCGACTCGTCAGAAATCACCCCAGTCCTCTCCATCTTCTCGTCTAGCCTGTCCGACCGGGCATGTGCCGTCCACTCCAAATCTGTCGTCTTCGGCGTCCCTGCCTCTTGGTGACCCCTCGACAGATCGCTACGCCTCCGCTGCCCTCTGCACCTAGCGCTCCTTGGCCCGACCAGCGTCGACTTGCGACCCGCCTGGGAGTGGATCGACGTCGCCTCTGCTTCAATCCCTCCAGGCACCTGGCATCACACTAGCCCCTCCTGGACGGTCGCCCCTCCCCGCCACGTCATCTGATCAACCCCCGCCCCCTGGTGGCCTCCCGGCAGTAGGCGCAGCCCAACGGAGCTCCTTGCCTCCTCCACCTGTCACGAGTCAGCCCGCCTTGCTTCAGGCTGACCCGCTCCTTGCGGGCCTCCTGGGTGCTGGGCCGTGCCCTACCCCCTCCAAGTCCTTTAGGCCTTATGCCCCCAACCCATGGGCCAGCAGCACCTTCCAACCTCCTCTGCAGACCAGTCCTTGGGCCTGCCCCCTACTCCAGCTAAGGCCTGACCACGGTTAATAACCCGCCGGTTACGGTTTATGAAAATCTATAAACCTTAACCTAACCGCAAGTGCACGGTTTAAGTTATGATTTAAGAA
>JAOXYD010199955.1:0-22322 GCA_028565735.1 Pinacopodium congolense | reverse complement strand
GATCTTGAGCTTGCAACATTTAATGAGATGTGGCCATACTTGTACAAATTGCACCCGAGTCGCCTTTATTTTGTCTTCACCTCCTGGGTAGAATGTTTAGCTTTGGAATGAATGAGATTAATCATCCAAGTGATAGTGTATCTAAACGAGGATTTGATATGCGAGGACCTTTTATTATGTACAAAATTTATAAATTCATAATGCTCATTTATGGAATAATTTTCACCGTAAATTTAAAATGTATGTAATTATAATTATTTAGTTACAGCTTGGAAATAATAATTAATGAATTGAAATTAAAAGGAAATAAAAATCCAAACTATCATAAAGTTAGATAAATAATTTAATCTACAGATTAGAGTTCTCATAATTTTGTTAAGGTTTTGATAATGTTATTACCTACTAAAAGTTTCAAATATAAATAGCAAATTTAGATACTTAAAATCACATTTATGCATTAACAATCTTATTGAGAATAAATAAAAAATTATATTCTCTTAAATTTTAGGGATCTTTTAACTTTTTAATTGTGGATGTTAAAACAGTGTTAAAGGAATTGGGTGTCTTAAAATTTTCTTCTATCTTAAATATATAAGCCACGTAATTCAATTTCAATTAAATACAATCACTAAGTTAAAATTCAACCTATATAAAATACTATACTTATGTCAATATAAAGCCAATTTAATTAATTATAAGATAAACATGTGTATAAATATAAAAGATAAGAGAGAAAGATACACAAAGATTTATAATGGTTTGGTCAAACTTTTTAGGCCTAATCCACTCTCAAACACTTGATGTTGGAATTTCAACTATATCAATCTTCTTTAAGGTAAAAAGTAACCCTTACAACTTTTTCTTTTTATAGAAGAGATGAAGAATAACCTTTATAATCTTCTCTCCATAATAGAAGTGAAGAGTAATTTTATAATTTTATTTAAAGGTGAAGAGTAACACACACAATCTTATTTCAAATGTGTGAAGAATAATCTTTACTATCTCCTTTAAATAAGTGAAGAGTATCCCTTTCAATAGCAATTGAAATTAAGTAACTTTAGCTCTAAAAAAATCCCCCTAAAAATCAATCTCTTAATCTCAGTTGAAGCATACAAAATTCTCAAAATAGTTTAATTAAAATTAACACAAGAAGGGGCTCAAAATGCATCCAATGCACAATCTATACTCAGTGCATTCTCTAATGCTCATTCAATGCAATTTATCACATGAATCAATTCCAATTCACTTCAACAATCAAACTAACTTAAATGTTCTTTATAACAGATGAAGAGCAATCTATTAGCAATCTCTTTAATGATAAGGAAGAGCCTTTAATTTAATAACAATACCATGCAATCAAAATCCCCAACATAGATTACTAGTCACGTCTTCAATGACGATTTATATAAAGCTCAATAAGTAATGATTATAAACCTTCGAACAATGAAAAATCAATTCAATATGTCTCCTAAAAGTTCAATAAACAATAAAGTAATATTTCTAACCTTCCACAGATACAAAATCGATACAATAAACCTTTTGGATCCTTAATAAAATAGAAAAAATAATTTTGAAATATAAAAATTAGACGTAAAACAAGGAGAATGAAGATGAATAAAGAAGAACACTAAACAAGATAGCTTTCTAAAATTGAAACTTTGAGCTTAAAAAAAAAAATTGTATAAGGATTGAAGCAAAAGCTATAGAACTCTTATTTATAGTGTTAGGAAGTAAATAAAGTTGATAGGTGTAAAGAATAGCTGTTAAAGTGTTGAAAAATGGTTAAAAACCGAGAGTTGCATCTTTCTACAAACTAGTCATTATATCTGTTTCGAATAATGCATCAGTTGACCTATCTATTATCGGTTGACCAATGATAGGTTGATCGGTCATAAATAGGTCAACTTATATGCTTAAAAATAAGACATTGGTCAACCTATGACTAAATGGTTGACCGGTTAAATACTTAAATAAATCTTCAGATTCTATAAAGTTACAAATCACGTTTAAAACTCATCCTAGTCAATTTCTTTTAATTCCATTTCATTTCAAATAAGTGTCAAATCATTCCATTAGTCAAATGTGATACTATGACATATAAATTTTAAAAAAACACAAAATGCCTTGGTTTATGATATATTTAACAAAGCTTTGAAAATTTGGTTTTAAACCAATTCTAAATTGATTCATAAACAAACCAAACTTATTTCTTTTTCTCCAAAACACTTCATACAAATTTCAAAATACATTTTAAACTTGTTTTCGATAGCTACTTTGATTTAAATAACTTAAATATAAAATTTTTCCTATCATACGAAAATTTCATACTAGATTACTATTGCATAGGTTTTCCAAAAATTCAATAACTTTCATAATCACTTTAAATACCAAAATCACACCATAGTTTGACTTAAACATATACAGATACACATGAGAAATATTGCAAAATACTTGAACTCATTAAGAGATATACTTTAACACAATTCATAACATTACCTCTTAATTATGTAATTTCATACTAATGCAACATTCTACAATATTTTCTAACATGTTAATGTTATAATCAAATTCAACTAATCGCTATAACATTTATCCAAAACTTATATGCAAATGTTTGAGCCTTTTCCAAACATTGATCAAGATTAAGTTTAGATTACATATCATAACACCTTTTTAAGCTTAATCAAACGTGATCTTATTTCTTGATCTTCAATTCAACTCTTCAATACTTGCTCCAATCTTCATTTTCTTTATAAATGCTCTTTTACCTTAAGTTTTAACACATGTCCTTGTATATTTTTTATTTTCCTATCTTTCCAAATGTTTCAAAACTAAACCATTAGTAATGAAAATATTTTATTATCATCAAAACATATGATGAGAACCTTCCCTAGTTCAATAATTTTAACCTTAAAAGATGTAGAGAACTTATTTTAATACTTCTATCCTTTTTTAAGTATTGAACATTTTAACATATTTTAGTTTACTTCAATTTAGTTTATTTTGAAATGGTATTTCAATCTATTTGTTTTTGGTACTTTAGACAATTATCTTATGTCTTTTTTTAAGCACTTGGTTAAATAAGATCAAATTTTTATTTAGTTCATAAGGCACCTATATTTACTTGAGCAAATAAATAATTTCATTATAATTTTAATATGATCAACACATTCCATTCACTTCGAAATGGATACACAACTATGTTATTAATCAATTGATGTTCCTACTTGTAGATGAGAAAAGCTTTCATGAACTAGTAATTTGTGAATCTCTTAAAATATATTTTAGCAAAAAACATAACTCTAATCCTAACGTTTTCATTAATATTCGTGTTAGACTCTATCATTTCAAAACTTTTAAAAAGAACTATAACGTTTTAGAAACATTCAATAAGAATCATAAGATTTTGGGAATGTTTAAAAAAACTCTATCCTAACTTCTGTTAAAATTTACTGTTATATGCCATGTGACATTTTTTATTTGTAAAAAATTACAGGTGGGTGCCACATTATCTCATTATTCTACTTTAACTAAAAAACTTCATAACCTTTAAATAAATTGCATGATTACAATTTATATAATATATGCATAGGCCAATTAGTAACATACCACACAAAAGAGTTGAAGGTCGAGAGCTCCAACCAAACAAATTGCAATTGTAGAACAATTTTCCCTCTAAAATGATACTAACAAAATTCCATCATCTTTTTTTTTTTCTTTCCTTTTATATTTCTTACCCTCTATAACATTATTCATAGGAAGCAAAATTACAATACCCTTCAACAACTACAGCTTTAACTTATGACCTCCCATTTATTAAGTAAATACTTCATAAGTTAATATATCAGTATAATATATGAATCTTTTTATTATAATAAACTTAAAGGTTATATTTTAGGTTGAAGTTCGAAATGGCCATGTGGTACAATTTTATTGAATATAGGTGGTACAATTTTATTGAACAGACTTTTCAATGCAAGTCCCATATGTCACATAGAGTCCCAAATATATTTTCTAGGAGCCAATTAAAAATTTTGAAAAAAAAAAGCCATGTGCTTGTGTGATCCATGGAAAATGTAGATAAGTAGAGTGTTGTGTGACCTATAATCAAAGGAAATGACTGAAGTTGGGTTCAAAGTTGTTTTAAAACATTTTTAAAATATTAGAGTTCTTTTTAAACGTTTAAGAAACATTAGGATTTTTTTTTAAACGTTTTGAAACTTTAGAATTTGATCTATACATGGATAAGGACCTGAGAGTTAATATGACACTTTTTGCCAATAGACCTTAAACAAAGTTTTTACAACATTATTTAGCATAAAAATTTAATTAATTTTTATATTTGATACCAATATTATGTTAAAGAACTAGAAATAAGTAAATAATGAGTAAATACAATATAGCTCTTAGCAATATAATGATAGTATTTATAGAAAAATATGATGATAAAATTGGATTATATTTACCCATAGTAAATTATATCTTAAAACCAAAACTTTTTGTTGATATTAATAATTTTATTTTTAAGAAAATGTAAATATTATTATCATATAGTTATCTTAAGCTATAATATAATTGTCACAAGACTTATTCCATGACAAAAAAATCATCATATTAAACCTATTTAATTAGTTAGAGAATTTATAATAAACTATTAGCTACAAAAAGTAACAAAGTAACACTTGCATGCACTTTCTTCAAAATGTAAGTGAATATCTGTTGTATATGTAGCTCATATTTACTAGTAAATTAGGCACGTGTTGAAGTATATATGCCATAGTGTAGTGGAGTGACAACATTTGTATTTTGTGGGTGTTTTCTTGATTTATTGCTAGGTTACAATTAAATAAGTTGAGGTGCGAGGGCAACATTTCAACTATAAGATACAATTTTGAATACAGAAAGCAAACAATGGTACAAAATGAGTTCATTTATATCCTTGTGCACTGTCATTGTGGTCTCGATAAAGTTAGTAAATATAAAACAATATTATTGTGATTAGATTTAGGGGTCATATAATTTGTGAAAGCGGATGTATTTTGCAATGTATCAAATGAATTTAGAATTTCATAAAACTTAATATATTTTGTTGTTTATGAGTGAATAAAAAATCATAGTCATTCTACTTTCGAAGACATAAATAACAATAGGTTATTAATCCTCATTAAAATATGTTTATTCTTCTTTGATTCTTTTCTTTCTTTATTTTTCTTGTATATTTCTCAACAATATCAATTAATTTATATTTTAGTTATAGTCTTTATTTAAAACCAAGTTAATATTAGTTGTAATAGCTATCTTATAAGCTTATTGTCAATATGATTGTCACTTTGATATTGAAAAAAAAGAAAGACTTCGAGAAAACAGGGAAATTACACATTTATTCATCCGTTTAAATTTATTAATTTAATTTTAACCTCATATTAAGATACAATATAATCACCCAATATTATATATATATATTTGGAAATTCATAAGGATTTTTTTAAATACGATCCAATTTGTTAAAAAAAAGGACTCTAAAAATAGTAATTAAAAATAAAAAAACAAAAATTTCAGTTGATAAACTCCCAAATAAAAAATTCTTCACACAGGAAATCTTTATTTTCATTTTTCATAATCTTTTTTTGATATATTAATCTTGATTTGGATATATAAAAAGAATAAAAAAAACATATGCTATGAGACCGAAGGATTCAAACCTTATATGAAATAGTTGCTCATAAAAATTTGACTACAAATTCAATTTTCATAAAAGTGAATGCTAAAAAAGATCAAACTTTAGTAGAATAGTCTAACAAGCTTTAACTTTCTACTTCAACAACTCTTACAAATAAGATAAGGAGAACTTCTACATCTGAAATATGATATATCCCTGATAAAGATAAGACTAAAAAACAATAATTTCATTAATTTTTTTTGAAAAATAGGATGATTTTCGAAAATCGTTTAATCTTCAAAATAGTATTCAAGTTTGGGCTTCTTTAAACTAAAAAATAGCAGTATTTAATATTAAAATTTGTATAAAATTTTTATAGTGGACTCAAGATTGAGATTTTTCTTTAATTTGTTATCTCAACTTGTAAGAACAAAAAAAAAATAATCTAAAACTATAATGATAATTCTAAATTTTATAAAGGATTGCTATTTTTATCCTCTTTTGCTAATAAACATTATCAAATTAAGACTTATTTAGTTCATTTTTTTGTTTCCTTTTTCTGTTTTCATCGGCTTTTTTTTGTATTTTTTCAGTTTTTATTATTTTTTAATTTTTGTGTTATATTTGTGTATTGTTTTTTTTAATTTCTATATTTTTTTGATTCTATTTATACAAACCATAAACCAATACAAATAGCCCTAAGTTTTCCATATAGCTTCGATGCTAAAACTAAGGCCCATGGAAGAATTATGATATTTCATTGTTTAGCATTATTATTCAAACTCATTAAAAAATGTTTAATAATTTATAGGACATTGGAATCCTTACACAGTAATGGACTGAAAAGCTACTGAGGATTTCAATAAAATATATAAATTATTTAGTATCCTTGATCTAATTTTAAAATTTATTAAGATTGTATATCCTTTTTTTTATAGCCATATCCTAATATGATATAAACTTTTTTATTGAACTTTTGAAATTATTCATTCATAATTCTAAAATTGGATTAAATTTTAAATACATAGTAATCAATAAAATAAAATATTTATTAAAAACTGAATAGATAGGTCCTTTTCCAAATTTATTTTATGTTGTGTATATTTTTGTTGTATATTAAAAAATTTGTAAAACGTAGGAAAGAAGTTTTATTAGTCTATGAATCTTGAGCTTGTTTGGTATAATTGGAGTTTTTAGTTTTGGTTTTTAATACAAAAATTGATAAAGACAACACACTAATACAGCACAGAAATCGAAGATAAAACACACAAATTAATACAAATATATCAAAACTACAACTAAAAACTACAACTCACAACAATACTAAACGATTAGTAATATTACTTTATTTATCAAAATTAAAATGCTGTACAATTTGTATTGCATACTAAATAAAGATAATGAAGTATAAAGTGCAATCTATACTATATATTATTGAAAGAACCAAAAGTATATAAGAACCGCCTTTCAAGATTCCATGTTTCGTTTTCAAATCCTTAAGTGGCGATTAAAAACAAAATTTTATTTGCATCACAATCACAGTACCTCTGGGTTGTGTATATACGTTCCTATCCGAAGTTAAACCACACGAAGAATATAATAATTTCAAAAAATTACTTTAGGTATGGTTTTTAAATTGCAAAATAGTTTTATTTCAAGTCGGTCCTACAATTGGAAATAAATGTTTTCGTTTTCCATATTCGAGCGTAGAATTTAGAATCAAAATTTGATTTGCTTCTTGAAATTAGAATGGAAACGTGCACTGTAATTTCCTTTTGTCGGAATATACATTATGTCAAGCTAGAGATACCTCTCAAACTCTATCAGGGTGAGAGTTTGAATCCAAAATTAATTAGGAAGGAAATGTCATTATAATTTTTGTCATACAAAACTATCATGCCAATATACATCTAAGTTCTATGAAATTTAAATCAATTTAATTTTAATGAAAATTTAGCCTGCCAAAACTGTGAGTTATGAACAATTTAAATCATTATTAAATTATCTTATTTGGTGATGATTCTAATTCCATGATTAGAATAAGAATTTTAAACCAGAAACTGAAATTCGGATTGATTCTTAGGGAAAGGTTGCTATACATGTATATTGGTTTGAGTTTTAAGACAAATGAATGAAACATTATTTCTGATGGTTGTTTATCGTGAAACTGGTGATCGGTGGTGCAGCTGTAATTAGAAGGGCATGCAATGTGGGCACGTCGTTTCTCTTCAGAGAGGTGACCACTGAAAGAAACCCAACTTGTCAGCTTCTTCTTCTGCTAACATAACATTATATAAATATGGAGGACAAAGAACTGACACAATATCGTATTGTCCTCATCATTCTCAGAACTAGGGCAGTCACCACCACCACCTACTGCTGCCCTCTCCCTGCAGGGTGATAGGTTTGCTACTGCTTCTTCTGTTTCTCTTTGCATTTTCTTTTTATCATAGGTGGGTGACTATTAACTGTTACTGGTAGCAAGTGACAGATCAATAGAATTTAGTCTTTCTTTTATGCAAGTAAGCTGGAATCTTGCCATTTTCTCATGGCTGCACTAGAACCAAGTGGTTCGATTCCTGCATGGGAGAACCAGTTTTTAATAATTTGTTTGTTAGTGAACACTGATCAACGTAATGTTGTGGATAATATACTTAGGCAAACCCCAAATTCACAGTCAATAAGAAGAATGGATCTTCCAATTCGTTTTTAATTACCTTAAGGTACTCGAGTCTTTACAAGAAATGAGAACATTTTTCAGTTATGAACTAATTTCTATCATAAAAAAGAGAATAAATAAAAAATGTGCATTTCTTTTCCTAATACAAACACTTGAAAGTTGAAAGGCGTTTTCAGAACAGGACACTGAACCTTGCATTGCAATTACCTGACTCCGTTATCCAAGACAAATTCCATATGAATACCACTAATTCTTTACATGGTAACAATGATATTAATATAATTTATTTTAAATAAAAATTTCATTTGATAATAACTACTAAAGCCACCAACTACTCGATCTTGTTCTAAATCAAGAGTCGGAGAAATGTTAATAATTTTCCTTTAATTTAAACACTCATTAATTACTAACATATTCATATTAAGACTAAGTTAATTAATTTAAATCTAGATTAAAGATAATAAAGTAGATCCAATAATATATCTAAGTAAGTGAGCCGAAGTCAAGTAAAGAAAATGGGCCATATTCACTATAGGTAGGGTATTTATTAGATTTGTGATGGAGAGGCCCAATAAAGTTAATTATAAATAGCTAGATCTCTTGTATCTGCTTGAGTAATATTCTTGGATATCTAGTTCTTTCTGATCCATCAGAAAGATCAATTGTTTGCTAGTTCATCAAGTTTTCGAGTTTATTCAAGTAATTTAGCAGCTTGTTCTTCATAATGGAAAGCAAACACATGTATTACTCCGTATTATCTCTACTTAATAGATTCATATAAGTTCATGAATGATCCTAGACAGGTCATAAAGTTTTCTAATAGTTTATATCATAACAGTTTCATGATTATATAAGTTTTTACAGAGATATTTTTGAATTTCTTCATAAAGAATTGAGGAAATTAGCTTATTTTTGCATGAATAAATAAAATATAAATTATTTGGAATGAGTTGTGATTGCATTGGCCACATGCAAAATCAACTAAAATTAATCTATCTTTTAAAGTATAATTTAACAATTAATTAGAAACTAACTTTTCGGCAAGCGTACCAGTTGAATCAAGTAATAAAGTGAAGTATATTTAAGACTCTAAATATCGATCCCACGAGGAAGTGTATATGATGTAAGTAATAAGTTAATCGGATTACAATTATCTAGAGAACACTAAACTTTATGATTTAAGAAAATAAATAACTAAAATCTAATTTAAAAAGCCTAGAAAAATTCTAATTAATTATAAAAGAGCTACAGATTGCTTTTCCTAAATTATTCAATTAAGCTTTAGTGGTTGATGTTTTAATTGATTTAAAGGTCAGTGATGTTTAATATAGGGTCTTCACTAAATTAAAGTAGCGTTATGGTTAATCCCCTGACTTATCTTTATTGGTCATATCCTGAAATTTGGTTATGCTTCAGACTTAGGTAATAGGTATAAAGTTCAGGAAGTGTAGTCCTAAATTATCTTAATCTAAGGCTAGCACCCTCATGATTAACCAAATCTTTGGTTATTTCACTGATTTAAACTACGTTATTTATTAATTTTTCTAATAACCTAGGTAGAGATTGTCGAATCCTAGATTATTTGACGACAATATCTTAAGTGATTAGTTCAGGACAAGCATTAAGCATTTAATAAATAAAAATTAACTCATTAATCATGCATTAACAATCAATTACCACAATAAATCATCCATAAAGACATTTAACATCTCAACTAAACTAAACATTAACATTAAGCACATAAATTAATAAAAGCTAACAAGATAAATAATTTAACCAATATAAACTTTGATTAATTAATAAAATAAAATCATAATATATAAGATTAAAGGTTAGAAATCACCAAAGATAAATATGAGATGATTAACAAAGTCTAATCCACAGAATTAGATCTTCTGGAACCACATAAACAACCTACAAACTTAATTACAAAAGATTGAAACTAAAAACAACATAAAACTACTTTGATCTGAAAAACTACTAAAACAAAGGTGTTTAACTCCTAAATTTGATTGCTTAAAACGTCTGGAGAGGCCCTCTATTCATAGGACTGGAGTAGCTGCAAGTGAGGGAAGAAGACAAGCTTCAATTATTGAAGAATCTACTGAAAAACCGTATCTGTGCCTTATAATGGTGGTCTGCACTAAATTATAATGGTGTCGTTAAAGGATAAATAGCCCGTCGTTAGTTGTCTATTTTTAACTTCTTCAATGGTGGCCTGTGGATCCATCAACGGTGGGCTGCTAAGTCACCATTAATGGTCCAGATTTGTGTCCTTCTTTTAAACATTTCTCCAATTATTCACATCAACCTACAAATTAAATATTTCTAAATATTAATTAAACAATTAACTATTGAAATAAGGGTAAATATATAATAAATAACATCTAAAAACACTGTGAATTTGACCTCTAACAAGTTGCAAGTGAATTTTGTAAGAAAAATGCAAAAATAAGATATTCAAGCGAAATTTTCGATGAAAAGGGGATTTCCAGTGCAATATTTGCTTGAAAATAAGGCTAGAGCAATTTCTTACATTGCTTGGATTTTTTGGACAATTGGCCCTCATTAAGGGATTTTGGGACCCATGTCTTCTATTAGGAAAATGGCCTAACACATGTGCATAGAGTGCCATCTGTTGGCGTACGATAAATGCATGTACAACATGCACCATAAAGATAGGTGTGCATTGGCACAAGGAGGATTGTGCATCTCGGGTTCTAGGTGCATCAGTTTTCGCACGTGAAGGACACAACTGCTAACATCATCTGACGTCATCTTGATGATGCAATGTTGACATAAGATGTTGACATAACATTGACATCAACACCCTATAGGATATAAACATTACAAAACAAAATAGAAAAAAAGATTAAAAAAATCAAAGGTTCTACATTTTACTAAATGGTTCATAAAGTTATTTTAAATCATTTTTAAGGGTCCTATAGTGCAAAAAGTAAAATTTGTGCATTTTTCTGAGTGTTTTTTTGTTGATAATAATGAAGGTTTAATTTTTAAAAAATCCATATTAAATTGAAAAAGCCATATTTTGGTGAATTTTCTTGCAATTAGTTAAATATGATTGAAATACATGCGGTTTAATATTTCATAAGGACATTTATTTTACTAAATTGCTTAATTATTCATTCTTGTAGTTTGTTTTGGTTGAATTTTCAACATAAGGATATTAATAATGCATTTTCAACGCTCTTATATGACTATAGTTGGATGTTTATGAGATTTGCATCCCATTGAGGTGAGATGCCATATTAATTTGTATGGCCATAGAGTAAATGTAAGCATAACATACATGTATATCTCTTGTGCTTGTAAAGTGATGTATCAATGAGAATGTAGTCATTACTGTGGCCTTTTGAGTTGATATTAAGATCATGTTTACTTGTATGTTTAGGGGATGTATCTGGTTTTACATTTGGTTATTTAGCTCATAGGTATTTATTTTTCATGAAATCTAGAGACATATATAAAGGCATTTGGTGGAGGAAATCATTACTTGAGTGGTCTATATACCCACAGGTAATAGATTTACAAGAGTTGATGACAAAGACTCTAACCGTTTTTATATGGAGGTCTCATCTTTTTATATTATGCATTATACCTACATATGTTCTATGATATATTGGATGAGATGCTCATTAAAAATATTTTTTTGACTTTTAGTATCGATGTTATCCTACATTTATACTGACAATAACATGCACTATCTATGTTGTAGTCACCTTTATTGTAAATAATTGTTCAATCATTGTTGAGATTTTAACTGATTACAATTTCAAGAGATGGAGGGAAGATATTAAGTTTGATTTAGAGATAGCCGATTTAGACATGCCATAACTTCAAAGAGTCTACCTCTAATTACTCCTTCCAAATCCAAGTATGATAGAAACCCTTCTGACTTGGGATAAGATCAATAAAATATCCTATCTGACCTTTAAAAAATCTAATTTAAGCAATATAATGGATAGACTTCTAGAAAACATCATAACTAAAGAACTCCATGAGAATTTGTCTTAAGGGTATAAGGTATATCCTAAAGCTAAAATCAATATGTTAATGAAACAACTTTTTTCTATAAGTTATAAAATGTAAGAGGGATTGAGGCAGTACATCTTGGACATGGTGCATTTACAGCCTAAACTTCGAGTCCTGAATTTTACTATTTTTAGTAGATGCATTATGCATCAAGCCCTTAATACCTTAAGTTTAGAGTTTGGTATCCTTATCGCTACCTACAATACTCAATCTGAAGTTTGGACTGGCAATTCATTACTTACCTAGTCTGTGGCTGAAGAGGAAAAGCCAAGGAGCTCTACTCAGTTAGCCCTCTTTACCATTAAACCCAAAGGAAAGCCCAAAGCTAATAAAGTCAAAGGTTAAGCTTTTAATCACCCTCTACTTAAAGATGCAAATTAGACTAGTGGTATAAAGGCCTCTGGTGATGTCATAAAGAATATAAGGTGCTTTTTCATAAAATAAAAGGTATAAAAGCAAGACTACGTGAAGTATAAACTGTGGAAAGAAAAGTAGGAATGATGAGGTAACCCTTTGACATATGTTATACATGAATCCAATGTCTTCTAGTTTTTAGTGATTGGATAATGGAGGTTTTATTCATGTTTCTTCTATAATGTAGGGTTTCATATCTCGTAGTTAAAGTTAATCGTAGGCAATGATGCAGTTAATGAAGATTTCATAGGAGTTGTGTGTTTGAAACTAGATACCAGTTTTCAACTTATTTTGAATAACACGTTCTCTGTACCGTCTTTTAAGCAGAATCTAGTCACTGTTTCTCTTTTAGATAAAGGAGGCTATAGTTTCTTAATCAATAAATCTTGTATATAGTTGTATTTTGATGCAAAATGTGTTGGTAATTCTTTCTTGTCATATGGTTTATATAGAATGTATTTGACTTTTAATGACTTTTATGCTTTATCATATGTTGCAGATAAATTAATTACTAAATGATCTCTAATAAATGATAAGTTGTATATGTTATGGAATAAACATTTAATCCACATTTCTAAAGCAAGAGTTGAAAGACTAATAAAGGAAAACATTCTTTCAGCTCTTGATTTCACTTATTTAAAGACATTTATTGACTATTGTAAAGAAAAAATGACTAAAATTAAGAATAAGCAATCCACTTGTAGTTCTAACTTGTTAAACATTATTCATACTAACATCTGTGACCCTTTTTCTTCAACTATTTATGGATCAAGATACTTTGTGATATTCATTAATGATTTTCTTAATATGGATATTTATTTTTTATTCAATAAAAGTTTGAAGCTATTGATAAGTTTAAGATCTTTGAGATTGAAGTTGAGAACCAATTGAACAAATCAATCACGATTGTTAGGTCTAACCGTACAGGAGAGTATTATGGTAGACATGGAGTCACTAGCAAGACAAAGGTCTGTTTATCAAATACTTAAAAAATTGTGGAATGGTGACTCAATTCACTATGGCAGACAGTTTTAAACAAAATGGTATAACTGAAAGGCATAATCGTATTTAAAAGGAACTAATGAGGAGTATGCAGAGTAGTACCAGCCTTTTTAATTACCTTTGGGGTGAAGTTCTAAAAATGGTTTTGTATATATTAATTCGAGTGATGAGCAAATCAGTTCCTACAACATCTTTTGAAATTTGGAAAGGATTGAAACCATTACTCTCCCATCTCTGTGTCTGGGGTTGCCCTATAGAGGTAAGATTATATAATCCTTATGAAAGTAAATTGGATTCTTGTTCTACTCATTACTATTTTATAGGATATCCACTACATTATAAAGAATACATGTTATACTGTAAATAGGGAGGATCCTGAATAGTGGAGTCATAAATAGCCAAATTTCTAGAACATGACCTATCTAATGAGATAAGTCATCCTCATACATCAGGTGAAAGCAACCTACTTCAGTCTATAGTCTTGCACCTATTCAATTTCAATTGATGGATGTTGGACTTAGGACCATTCCAATACAGGATCAGGAACTAATGCAGGTTAATAATGAGGTTATGTGGTACATGATGAGTTTAATTTGGTTCCCTTACGGAGATTTATTAGGGTTAGAAAGACTGCTATGTTATCTTATTATTGGTTGAGAGTGATTATGATATTGGTCATATTATTAATCAAGTTACTTTTATAAAAGTTGTTTCTTATTCTAATGCAGAGTTACAGATAGATGTGATGAAGGACAAGATATAATTCATGAAGCATAATCTGGTATAGGAGTTTGTTGATTCACCTTAAAATTATATACTTGTTTATTGCAATGGATCTATAAGGCTAAGAAAGACTCTCAGGATAAAGCTGAGCGGTTTAAAGTCAAATTAGTTGCCAAAGGTTTCACTTCAAGAGAAGGTGTTGATTATAACATCACATTTTCTCTTGCATCCTCTAAAGATAGATTTAGAATGATTATGGCACTTGTAACTCATTATAACATGAAGTTACATCAAATAGATATTAAAATTATTTTCTTGAATAAATATCTTTATGAAGAGGTATACATAGAGCAACCAAAAGGGTTTCAAAAAGCCGATAAGTCATCTGGTATGTAAATTGAGGAAATCATTATATGGATTAAAATAAGCTTCTTGTCAATAGTACTTCAAAGTCCATAAGGTGATTATCTCATTTGGTTTTGTGGAAAATAAAGTGGAAGATGCTTATACTATATAATGAAAGTAAGCAAAGTTGTTTTTCTTATTTTTATATGTAGATGATGTATTGCTTACATCAAATGATTTAGGTATATTATATGAACTTAAGCAATTATTGTCTAGGCATTTCAAAATAAAGGATTAGGGTGAAGCACCTTCATCCTTGTTATACAGATTCACAAAGATAGATCTCAAAACTCTTTAAATTATTATCAAAAGGCATACATTGAACTTGTATTGCAATAGTTTAATATGAAAAATTGTAAATCTTGTGCAATATTGATCTCTTATAGAGAGAAATTATCTTTAGTACAGTGCCTAAAGAATGCAATTGAAAGAGAGACCATACAGAATATTCCATATTCTAGTGCAATAGATATCTTGATGTATGTTCAGGTGTGTACTAAACTAGGTATTGAATTTTTTGTGAGACTGTTAAATAGATATTTGTCTAACCCAGGTATAGACTACTAGAATGCAGTTATACTAGTTTCAAGATACTTACAAGAAACTAAGGATTATATACTTACATATAGAAAAGTTAAGAATTTGAATCTGATAGGGTACATAGATTTAGATTATGTTGTATTCAGATGATAGAAAGTCCACATCTGGTTATATCTTCATGTTAGTAAATAGTGATATTTTTTAGAAGAGTGTCAAGAAAACACTTGTAAGTTCTTATACTATGCATGCTAAGTTTGTTGCATGCTATGGGGCTGCTTTATAAGCAGTTTGGTTGAAAAACCTAATCTTTGAGTCGTATGTAGTTGATTCCATTGCTAGAACAATACTATTGTACTGTGGTAACATTACTGAACTATTATTTAGCAATAATAACAAGAACATCACAAGGTCTAAGCATTTGGAAGTTGAATATTTGACTGTAAAAGGGCTAGTACAGAAGGATGACATTATAGTAGAGCACATTATAACTGAGCACATATTGGCTAATCCTATAACTTAATAATTGAGACTCAATGTCTTTGAAAGAAATATTTCTAGTATGGGTGTCTTAAGAGTCCTTTGATATTATTAGTTAGAGAACATTGTATTTTACCGTGTATATTTGGTTTTCAGTTATATTTTTCACTATACATTGTCATACTATAGATTAAAATCTTAAGGCATGTGTCAATCTCAATCATTTAACAAGTTATCAAGCATATATAGATTATGACCTTATTCTTATATCTCTTGACATGTTTAAATCTCTAAAGATGTATAGTTTATTAAGAAGCAATGTGATATAAGGATCAAATCTCATAAAGTGGGCCATACAACTTCATCTCACATGGTAAAATTTTGGATCATTTAGGTATCATGTTATTTTCCACACTCTATTTTCTCATCCATATTCATGAGATCATTAAATATTCATGACAGAATTAAATCTCTATCGTATATGGGATACATGTATCTGGTACTTTTCAGTATCAAAAGCCTCACAAGAAAAGATGTTAGACCTTATTCTTTGGATCAAATATTGATTTCTTGACCTATTAAGTTACTCTTTATTCATATGATAATTAATGATTGTCTAAAGGGGAGAATGTTAGTAATTTTCCTTTAATTTAGAATTTATTAATTATTAGCATATTCAGATTAAGGCTAAGAGCATGTTTGGTATCACTTCTCGTTTCTATTTTCGGTTTTTATTTTTGTATATATATATTGGTTTCTGTGTTATTTTTTGGGTTTCTGTGCTGTATTAATATGTTGTCTTTTTCAGTTTTTGTACTATTTTTATTGGTTTCTGTGTTTATAAAAACAAGAAACAGAAACCAAAAAACTAAAATGAAACCAAACAAGGCTTAAGTTAGTTAATTTGGATTCATATTAAAGATAATAAAGCAAGCCTAATAACATATCTAAGTGAGGAGGCCCAATAAGGTTACTTATAAATAGTGCTAGATCTCCTGTATCTACTTGAGTAATATTCTTAGATATCAAGTTCTCTTTTACCCGTCAAGAGTTTTAAGGATCAAGAAAGATACAAAAAGATCATTGTTTGCTTGTTCATTAGGTTCTCAAGCTTATTCAAATAATTTAGTAACTTGTTCTTCATAATGAAAAGTAAAACATGTATTATTCCGCATTATCTCTACTTAATTTATTCATATAAGTTCATGAATGATCTTGAGTAGGTCATAAAGTTTTCTAACAAGAATACGATGCGATGTTCCCATTTTTATGATTGAATTCCTACAACTTTTCATAAAACTAGCGAATACATGTGAAGTGCTTAGTTAGAAACTAGAATAAATATGAAAAAGGCAGAAATGCTGGAACACTATAGGACAGAAATGCAGGTTTTAAGAAGTAGTGATAAATTAATATGCCTCGTACCATTAAAAATACAGAATCAATATATGACCATTAGTTTAATGATTCTTATAATTAATATAAATTAAATTAATTTTAGTTATCAATAAATAATTTTTATAATATGTAATAACATTTTAAATTATACTAGTTGTTATAATGATAAAAGTTGTGAAATTGATGATAGGACAAGGCTAACTTGCAGCTATGTTAGACTTAGAGAAAGGTTAAAAGATTAAGTTTTAAAGAATTAAACTCCAATATAGTGGTGTTTGAACCTAATATCGAAAAACAAAAATTAATATCTAAATTTAATTTTTTAAAATTAGTTTGAATTTTACTTTTTCAATATTTGAAAATTTAGTTTATATTAAATATATTTTGAGTTCATTCTTCTTAATAATTATTATTAATTAAATTGAAGTTATTTATTACATATATTTTTAAAAAATTTTTGAAACATGTAAAAAGATATATGCACTATTTTTTAAAATTTTTTTGTCCAAGTGAACATCCAAAAACATTTTAAAATAATCAAAAAGAAATTAGTCTAAGAATAAAAAAAATGAGAAAGTAGCAATAAAAAGTCTAAACAGCAATGGTGTATCTTTGACAATTTCAATCTTGCTTAGCATATTTCTATTTTTAAACTTTTGTTAGCTTTTGTAAGCCATCTTCCCTTTAAGTTACTATTCCCTTATGTTTTCTTTGTTGTATGAAACATGATCTATTCCACCCATGACTAGTTATTCCAATCTTTATTTCTTCCCCTTTTCTCTCATTCCTTTTTGTTATATTAAATGCCCTTGTAATGATTTTTTGTTAGTTTATATTCTTACAGCCAATTGGTTAGTTGCAAATACATGTACAATAGTGTATATTTAGTTAATAAAAAACATTCTTTATCTTTATGTGTTTTTTAATCATATTTAATAAATAATCATAAAAAAGAAATCTTTGAAATAATTATTGTACAATTGAAAATTATAAGAAGATAATAATTATAAAATTTGCATTGTATATGTGTCTTATTTTTAAAATGTTACTATTTGTTTTTTCATCAAGAAAGGGTACTAATAAAATAGTTAAGTTAGCACGTGTTATATTTATTTCTTATAAAAAAATCAATCTTATAGCTTAAAGTATAGAGATAGTTAAACAAATATATGAGTGCTTATTAAAAAATAAGTTCATTGAATTAATCAAATTATGAGGATTCTGAATAGAATATTATTTGTATATTTATGAATTACCTTATTATAATGGTTGTATAATTGATCTTTAGACTTGAAATCATCAAAATTTTCTTATATAAAAGTACTATATTTTAATGCTAATTATGATCTTTTTTATAGAGTAGTTCAAATATGTAGAATTGGATATAGTATGAACTATATTGAGATAGTTGAGTGAATTAAAAAAAGGTTTGTCATCTTAAGATAATTGAAAAAAATGTTCCACTATTCTTAATTAATAATGATTTGAGAATCCTCCAGCCATAATAAATTAGAATTTGAAAATTTATTTTTCAAATACCAATTATAAATTATTTATTAATTAGGAAGAAAAAACATAATTAAATTATTTAGAATAGACACCAATTCTATACTCTAATTCTATTTGAAACATCAAATGACAAAAGGATTAAATTATACATTATAACTATGCATGGACAAGTTAAGTCAAGCTATTTTAATATTCCTAATATTTAGACTTTCATGATATGTTACTAAACATCAATCATGATTTATAATTATAAATAATGAATAATAATTGTTAATAATTGTTAATATATTAGGGACCTAATGAATCAATCATAAAGGTCTAGTAAAGGATATAAAAAAAATTAATTAAGATATATTTAATTGAGAAGTTTTAGAAACTTCAAGGATTAATATGTAATATTTGATTATATTAAGATTAAATTGTAATTATAACTAAAAATTGAATTTAATTAATTATTTTAATATTGAGAAAATTTGATTTTTATATAAAAAGAAGAAGAAAGAAAGAATAGCTAGCACTATTCTTCTTCTTTCTCTCAAAAAGTCGTTTTGAGTTCTCCTTTAGATTAGATTTATGGTTATAATTATAATTTAATCTTAATAAGTTGAATTTAGTTGATAAGTTTTATAAACTCCAAGGATTAATATGTGATAATTTGAGCTTCACATATTGAGCTTAATAAGATTAAATTGTAATTATAATTAAAATATGACTTTAATTATAATTTCGTTTAATTTTAATACTAATTTTTTTTATTTTTTATATAAAAGAAAGAAGAAAGAAAGAATAGCTAGCACTATTCTTCTTTTTCCTCTTAAAGGGTGGTTTTAAGTTCTGCTTTAGATTAAATCTATTGATATTGTTAAAGATTAGATATTTGGATTGTCTATGGTTGACAGATTTTCTAACTTTTTTTTTCTTATAGGCGATAATTGTAAAATCATAGTCGCAAGCCAGGCTACAAAATGAAAATCAATTATTGTCTATAAGGAGAAGAAAAAGACTTATTTGAATGGGAATACTTAGGTCGGTGGAACAAGAATTCCTCTCCTTAGGAATAGAGCCATACAAATTCTAGAAAATCCAAGGCAAACAACAAAGAAGGATCAAAGGTGCAATAACCATGGAAGTGTGAAAGAGATCAAGACCAAAGTTAAGCAAGAAGTAGGAGACGCAATTTATAGATAGATAGTAAAGGAGAAGGAAGATAGTAATACAATTTCCTTTACCACTAGCATATTCTCTCAAAATTCCAAGCCCGTCCTTGCCTCACCCACAACCATAGCTAATTAAGCCTATAAAACTAAGGTTATAAGCTTACTCCTTAAAAGAACAACAAAAGAAATCCATTTACTATCGATTATAATATAACTTTGAATATAATTTTAAAAGCTCCCCATCCTCTCTTTATTTCAATGAAACCGTAGAAATTAATGAATGCTATAGGAGAAAAGGGAAAGTTATGAAAATTTTTTTATGGAGAAACACAAAAAGAAAGGGTTAGAAGACACTATTCAGGGTATTTCGGGAAACACCAAGGTTAAACCTCCCTCTATCAGCCATTAGTTGAAGCTTAATTAATGGTTTTGCCTCTCTTTACTACTTCTGTTTACTCAAATTATTGACAAATTACATTTTGTCATGTCTAGAAACTGATAGTGTTTTTTTTTTCCTGTTATCATATGGGTAGGCTATATGCATTACATTAACAAGAAGTCCCCCTTTGTTTTTCTTTATGCTTCTCTAAGAATATGACAAATATTAGTTTAATTAGTGGGCTATCCCTTTTTTTTTATAGAACTTCATTTCTTTTATTAATATAACTTTTACTTTTCTAAAAAAAATCTTATTATTTTTTCCTATTTTATGTTTCAAGTAAAATTTGATAAAATCATTTTAGGGAAATTGTAAAATTTTTCTGCTATACCAATGATAAGATCATTGTTCATTTCCCAATAGTAGTATTGGAGCAATCTTTAAAAAATTTAATTTAATTCATATGCTTAATTAGATTTGATTTGATATGTGTAGAGTTGCATTGCTTTTTGTGTTTTAAAAATGTTTTGGATTTGTTTACATTAATTTGTTTTGATTATGTTTTCCACCTCTTGAAAAGGTATGCATGTGCTACTGTCTCATGTTACATTTTCCTGAAAAGGTATGCATGTCTCCTAGTGTTTGTATTCTAGAAAATTTTTTGAACTATAGGAGTTAGATTATGCTTTTGTGGTGTTTTGGAAAATTGGTATCTTAAGACATCTGCATTTCTGGAAATGGTGAATGCTTTGTATATGGGTTGACTTTATGTGATTTGATATGCGCAAGAGTTGCATTACTTTTAATATCCTAGAAATGTTCTAGGAATTCTACCATAATTTGTTTTAATTTTGTTTTCTACCTCTTGATTTTCTACTACTACCTTATGTTAAAATTTCCTAGAATCTACTGCTACCTTATGTTAAAATTTCCTAGAATCTACTGCTACCTTATGTTAAAATTTCCTAGAATGGTATGCATGTCTCCTATTGTTTATATACTGAAAATTTTTTTTGGACTAAAGGCATTAGATTCTGCTTACTTGTTATGTTCTAGAAATTACTTTTGGATTAAAGGAGTTGGATTATGTTTGCTTGGTGTTTTGGAAAATTGGTATCTTGAACATTTATACTTTTAAAAAGGGCAAATTATAAATAAAATCTACAATTTTACTCAGTTTTGTAATAGTAACAAGAACTCTAAAAAATAGCAATAAAATGCATGAACTTTTAATTTGTTACAATTTTTGCCTGTCGTGAGTTAATTTGTTAACAGTGATGACATGGCAGCAGTGTCAACTATACATGACATGCCATATAGATGAAGTAAAATTTAGTTATTATTTTAATTTTTTGAAATTATATTTAATTTATTTAGCATAAATATTTTTAGATTCCATAAATTTTCTTTTGTTAAAATAGCCAGTCTTCATATAAGCAAAACGACATTATCCCCTATCATTTGTATGGTCTCTTGTCATCTTCATCCTTTCCATATCTTTGACCTTACAATTTTCCTTCGATTAGAAAATCACTCATGTCTTCCTTAGCCTTTGCCTTCACTAGTCCTACTGGCCTCAGTTGATACTTGATCCCTATATCCTCTTATTTATAGACATAAAAGCAGTGCAAAACTTCAAAGAGTTATACACTTATGGAAAAGTGAAGAATCCATGGAGATGAGATAATTGACTGTTCTTAGATCTTGAAATAGAGATTAAAGAAAAAGTTCCATAGTGAAAAGCTTGATCTAATTAGTAAAAACTAGAAATTATGGATTTTGACATTTGGGAGGGCATCTTGATCTCCCCAGAACCAAATCCATATGAACATTTCAACGCTTAAGTGAACAGGCTAGCAACATGAATATAAACACATACCATCAAATTAGGTCAATCTGAAGATTTGCAGGAGCTTGAACCCTTCC
>JAOXYD010199938.1:0-22323 GCA_028565735.1 Pinacopodium congolense | reverse complement strand
CCTCTATAAATCCTTGTGTTCATCTCTTCCCTTATCTCCTTTATATTTGTGCATGTGTGTTTGTTTAATTATTGATTGAATTTGCTTAATATTGACACATAACTTGACATTCTATTTAAGTTAAAGAATTTCATATTGTTTATCTTGGCCTTAGGTGTTTAAAGTGTCTTAATTCCGCAAAAGTTTTTAAACACCCAATTCACCCCCCTTCTTGGGTGCCATAGGGCTAACATTATATTTAAGAATTAACCAAATATGGATACAAATCATCTAGCATTACTCCTCAAACTCAAGATAATCATCATAAATGCTTAAAAAATGTATAATTAAGGAAATTATCAAATATCTCTACACTTGAGCTGTTTATTATCCTCAAGTAATGACTTAGACACTCCTCTTAAAAAAAATCCTAACTAATATTGAATACAAAAAGATTATAGATCAATGCCTTTGAATGAGTTCACAAATGATAACTTTATCACAAAAAATGCAGTTATCACATGTAAGCATATAATTAGTAAATAGCAACCCTTAATATAAAATATCAAGCACTAATTAATTTCATATAGATGACCATAAATTTGAGTCATGGATGTTAATGACAAAACAAAAACACAATTCAAATTGAACTCAAAGCATTTAATCTAGAGGTCACATAGTTTTTTAATGTAAGGGCAATCATCTTATGAAGAATGACCTCTTGTTACTTAGTTAGGATACTCTTTTTAGCTTGTTTAAGATGTCATCTATCTTTTAAGGTGAAGGTGAGCATCTTGTTATGAATACCCCCAATTATTTAGTTAGATTACACTCTCAAATGGTGACTAGCACCACTCATATATTTCAATCTTTTTAAGTATGAAGCTAATTGAGTGAAAATTTTGCTTACTTATTTAAATAAACATAATTATTTTAAATTTTTTAGAAATGAACCATACATCCTATTCTCAAATTCACATGACAAGCCACATAAAACGTGTCCTTAGATACTTGATATCGTACATAAGGGTCACAAACACATGAAAATGACTTTAAAAAAAGAAAAACTTTTGAGTTAGAAATCACTCTAGAGTTGATCAGTGTTTTCAAAATCAAGAACATCAATTCAATTAAAGTACCAAAATTAATAATAAATTAATAATCAAAATTATTTTAAAATTAAATATTCAAGTCACCACTCTTGGACTCTTAACAACTCTTAACCACTTAATCAAATTGTCCTTAACTTTAGGGTTATTAGTGCAATAAGAGTAAGAGAAAAGAGACTATAGCCAAATATTCCCACCCCTAACCCTACATACCAAATTGTCCTCAATTTATGGGTAAAAAACAAATGAAAGAAAAATAAGTATAGAAAGCAATACAGAACATGACTCTTTTGAAAATTAAGCTCCAAAGGTAGGCATAGTTGAGAGTCCTATTGCATTTTATGTGCATTAAATGCTAAATAAAAAATTAGCAAAGCTTATTTCCCATTCCTTAATACATCATTAACTACAATCTTTGTTAAAATAGGTAGATTAAGATTAACACAAAAAAATAAAATAAAAGGAACATAAATAAAAATCATACATGATGTAAATGTTTAAGCATCCATAATGACATGAAAATAAAACTTAAATCTAATGAAGAGAAATAAAATAAAGACATTCATACTTAGTTACAGTGTTTTAAGTCCATATTCATAGCCATTAACCATCATTTATGGGCCATTTTCTTGATTCTCTTCATGATTTATGTACAAAACATTTAAATTCTCTTCATGATTTCTGTACAAAACACTTAATCTATAAGCCATGAAATCCATTCATACACATTTCAATGATCATTTAATAAGTAACTGTAGTCAAAGAATTAAGTCATTAATGTGTTCATAAATGTTCAAGTCAAAAGCTTATAATCATCAATCATCTAACACTAAGTATAGGAGTGGCATGCTAAATTCACCAATGAAGAGAAATGGGAAAGATAATAAGGGGCTCATAAATCATAATCAACAAATACCTAATTTAAGCATATATGATATTAGTAATCCCAGATAAAAATATAACATTGCTGTCGATAAACAATTCTAGCACAAAGTACATCCAATTTCAACTCCTTAAACCTTTTAAACCACAATTAACACCCTCGTTTGGTTTACAAGAATTACCTATAAAGTATTTAACATTAATACTTGGTTCTTCTTAGAAAAAATATCCCCCAATTTGTGATGACTCAAGTCGTGCATCTCACATCAAAATTTTGGCAAGAAAAAAATCCCCAAATCTCGCATACCATATGACATCCATATGTAAAATTAAGAGAATAAACTCTTAGGTGAATGAGGAATGATAAAATTGTGTCTGAATTGAAAGAAGAGTGAAAAATAGAATGGGCCATTCGATTTAAAAGTTTAAGACATGCTATTAAAAATTCTATGGCTTGATATGAATAGTTTGTGATTTTTCCACTCAATATATGGTCCAAAATTTCTCAAAGTTAGATTCACAAAACAAAAACAAAAAATTGACAAGAAGTCCTAAGAAACATAAAACACACACTCACATGAAAATATAAACAAATAAAACATTTAGGAATGCAATCCTAAATGAAAAAAGTTCTAAAAATCAATATAAAGAGTAATAAAAGGGATAAGATGGAGGTTGAGTTACCTCCCAACATGTTTTTCTTTAGGGTCTTTTAGTTGCACCTTAACGCAAGAGAATCCAAATTCTCTTTTTAAGTCCATCATCCCAAATCTGTTCTCTTGCTCAATATTGATGTGCCACCACTTTGCTTACCATACATACTACTTAATATTTTTTCTCAGTAGTTGTAACTTTCAAGCTATTATATGATATAAAAAAGTGATATGCATCCTTATTTGATGCTCAAAAGATATAATGCCTATAAATTCAATACCTTGGAAGCTTCCTTCTCTTCCTTGGCGTCCTGATCTTAAATAGATTTCTCATTAGCCCCACTGAACTTAATATTTCGCTCCTCCTCACTCTTAATTGAATTTCTAAATTTATGTTCCATTGGGATTTATCTTACTCAATGGATGATTAATTGAATAATTAATGAAAATAAATGAAATGATTAAAGGAAAATTCAAAGACAAGCTTACAAGAATCAATAAGCAATCACAAAGTTAAGATCTAGATGGTTAATCCATATAATACATATTCATATTCATCACTCAACCTTGATTTAATAGATCATCTAGATTAATGAAAATCTATTTAATTTGTTGATTGAGTTTTAATTGTTAATTAGTTGAATTATAACCCCTAATTCAGTGCTTAATTGTTAAATTTATGTGTTATTATGTTTAATTTGCAAGATGAAGCTTGAAGATGGAGATTGGAGCAAAAATGAGAAGAAAGTGCCTCATTTCAGCCCCTTACCGGTTCGATATTCGGTTCGATTTTTACAACATTAATTAAAATAAACTTATAAGTTTCTAACAGATGCAGTTAGTTCTAACTCACATAGAGTTATAAATAAGAAACGTAAACATCATAGTAAACACAAGTGGAAGAAAAATAAGAATTTCAACCACTCTACCCAGAAGTTCAAGAAGGTAAAATAGAATCAACATAAAAAAGGGAAGGCATCCCTTTAAAAACCTCATATACTTAAAGGCAAATCTCGAAAGTTTCAGCTATTTAAATGCTTGCTTCATTTTTTTTCTCTAAAAATATCCATCTCCGACTATGCATATTGAATAGGGACTCAAGAAAAAGAAATCAGATGCATTTCACACAATAGTTTAAATAAATAAATGAGCTTGCCTTCACCGAAAAAATAGATAGTAAAAAAGGAGAACGATTGACTACAACAAAAATATTAATTTTTATCGATTTTCATAATAGTTACAAAGGCAAAATTGCTCTCATTCTCTTTACATTGAAAATCTTTGCTCAAATGAATAAGACAGTAAAGTAGGAGCTATTATTAAGTTGCTAAATGAGTTAATGGTTTTTATTTCCAACCATTTTAAGAAGTGTTTTAGTAAGTGGTTGTTTGATATTGTTATTAGTTGTGGTTTTTAGTTGTAGTTTTTGTGTGTTGTCCTCAGTTTTTGTGATGTTATTCTCGATTTTTGTACTGTATTAGTATATTATCTTTTTCGATTTCTGTGTTAATTTTCTTAATTTTTTTATTTTAAAAAATAAGAAATCAAAACAAAAAACTGAAGTCACACCAAACAAGCCCTAAATATACAACTAAATAAAACAAAAAAGTGAAAAAATTAAGTTATCATACATTTAATCATTTTCCCATTTTCTTTCATTTCTTTCATATTTCAACCCACTAACTTGTGATCTACATCGAAGCAGTCTCGACCAAGGCTCAACAATGGTGCAAAATGGCCCTTCAAATGTTAACCTGCTAACACAACGTCCCTTGGAGTTTATGATCGCCAATTCCCATATGCTTAACGCATGGTTCCTGGAAGAAAACTAACTAATAGATTTAATATAATATCAAGAAGTTGTAGTCAAACACTGCTGTCATGCATGATGTACATGTTCTAAATTCAGACTTCTGTAAAAAGTCTACGAACATCCAAATTACAAAATTGCATGGAAGGCGGTAAGCTTTTGTTGCCTTTTTTGTTGTTTTTGTTTTTGATTTGGTTCGCTGCCTGCTTTTGACATTGCTGTCAGAATGATTTTCGCAATTGTTAACAGTTCATGTAGAATCTGTTGTTCGTACCATAATTATATTTGGATGATGATAGACTTGATTCATTGGAATAAAATATTGATCATTGCAGCATTTTCTTCCGCACTTCAATTCTCATTTTTGTAGTATATAAGTCTGAGGGGACTGGCGAAGAACACTCCCTTTGATAGCAGTCAGGTGCTTCATTAAACTATGCATCAGAGTTTAGTCTCAATCATCGAAGACACAAGCTTCAGGTTGATGCAGAAAATTGGTAACTAGTTTTATTTTATAGCAATGCCTCATATCCTAATATTTTAAAGTGATAAAAAAGAAACTTAATATTTTTAAAATATTCAAATATCTTTTTATTCAAAATTTTGGTCGGTTCATTTCTTTGAATATCACTTGAAATGTCATGTGACATAGGAGATTTACATTAAAAAATATACCCAATAATACTTTGTTATGTAGCTGTTGGAATTTTAATCCAAGAATTGTATTATTTTAAGGTTTATTACAATATATTAATCAATATAGTACATGGATGGACCGGTAGCTTAAAGCTAGACTTTGGACAATTGCCCCTCCTTCCCCACAAAACGGCATCATTTTTACTTCAACCTACTAAATTTACCATATCATCTATGAGCTCTATCCATACACTCATCTATATCTTATTGCCTATAGAAAACAATTTGGTCATTGGTTCATCTAAAAATAATCATAGTCAATCGAACTCATCCTAATCAAATTAATCAATGTACCAACAATTTGTCAGGTTTAATCGAAGGCTGGACGTTGCTCAATTTCACCTGATCAAATTACTTGGATTCATTTTAACATATCGCCCTTGTGTGTCGCAGCAGTCTTGACCAAGGCTCACCAACAGTGCTAACACAACGTCTCCTTGGAGTTTATGATCACCAATTCCCACATGCTTCACGCATGATTCTTGGAAGAAAACTAACTAATAGATTTAATAAAATATCAAAAAATTGTAGTCAAAACACAGATGTCATGCATGATGTGCATGGTCTAAATTCAGACTTCTGTAAAAAGCCTACGAACTTCCAAATTATAAAGAGCATGTATTAGTATAGTAATTATCCTACTGTTCTTGTATACAAGAAACTATAGAAGAAAACACAAGCACAAAGTTTAACATTTAATTGGATTTTGTTGAAGTCTCTAAGTCGAGTTAATTATTTTACAAATCAATTATATGAACAAGAGAAAATGTACAAAATACTCTTTAGACATTTTTACTTAGCAGCCAGAATCTTCCACCGTCAGTAAGTGACCTTGGCATGATAATATTAACAAGTTATGGAAGTTGATCTATCTAGAGCTTTTTGTAAACATTGGAAAAGCTATGAAAAATATTCTTTGTTTAGTTGCAAGCAGACGACACGCTTATAAGAATTGTCCATGTCGTGTTTATTATCAGTATCATTCTTGCAGCAAATAGCCATTACACTCACTATGTTCTTATTCACCATGGAGATCCGACCAATTAGTTCCACCAAATTGGCTTTACTTTTCCTGTCAGGAATATTTCAACTCTCACTTTCCTTCGCTTTCCTTGGCGGAAATGGAACTGACAGAGAGGCCCTACTCGCTTTCAAGGCTCAAATCACGAAGGATCCTCTTGGAAAACTAAGCTCCTGGAATGAATCTTCGCATTTCTGCGAGTGGTCAGGAGTTACATGCGGACGTAGGCATCAGAGAGTTTTCGAGCTCGACGTTCGCGACAGCCAACTGGTTGGCAGCCTATCGGCCCAAGTTGGTAACCTGAGTTTTCTCAGGACCTTAAACGTGAGTAACAACAGCTTCGGCCACAGTATCCCACCAGAAATAGGCCGCCTGTTTAGGCTGCGAGTGTTGGACTTTAGCTACAATATGTTGACTGGTGAAATCCCAGTTAACATTTCTCGCTGCGTTAATCTACTGGATTTTACTGTGAGCTACAACTATCTTGATGGCGAACTTCCGGTGGAGATTGGATCAATGTCGAAACTCCAGATATTAGCTTTCAGCAGAAACAATTTGGTTGGTCATATACCATCTTCGTTTGGAAATCTTTCGTCGATGGAGTTTATCCATTTAACAAGAAACAATTTGGTAGGGAGCATTCCTGATACTATTGGAAACTTGAAGAAACTCCGAGAGCTAGCAGTTGGTGCCAACAATCTTACTGGTACTGTTCCTCCTTCTATATACAATCTCTCTTCTCTAACTATCTTATCTCTGCCAGCTAATCAACTTCATGGAACCCTTCCACTGGACTTGGGCTTGACACTGCCAAACCTTGAAATCCTTAGATTCTTCACCAACCAACTGTGTGGACCTGTGCCCCCATCCATTTCCAATGCCTCAAATCTTGTTGCAATGAGCATATCGGATAACAAGTTCACTGGAGAAGTGCCCAGTTTCTCAAGGCTGGAAAAGCTGCAGGTGATGGAAATCAATAATAATATGCTTGGAAATGACCAGGACCATGACTTGGATTTCCTGTATACCTTAGCCAATAAAACTAGTTTGCAATATGTAGTTATTGAAGACAACAATCTGGGAGGAGTATTACCTGAACTACTAAGCAACTTCTCAACCGAGCTACAGATTATAGGTTTCGGAAGCAATCACATCCGTGGAACTATACCGACTGAGATTGGAAATCTTGTCAATGTGGTTGCTTTGGGTTTAGAGATAAATCAATTGACAGGCACCATACCAAACTCAATAGGCAAATTACAAAGTTTGAGTGATTTCTTTCTAGATGAAAACAGACTTTCAGGGATGATCCCATCTTCTATAGGGAATATGACCTCACTAGGAAGAGTAAATCTAAGGTTAAATTTTTTGCAAGGAAGCATTCCATCTAGCATTGGAAATTGCAGACAATTACTATCGTTGGCTCTTTCTCAAAATAATCTAACCGGTGGCATACCCAAAGAATTGCTTAGCATTTCATCCTTGTCTATGTATTTATACCTAACTGAAAATGAATTGACGGGTTCTATACCATATGAAGTGGGCCAGTTGGTGAATCTGGGAGTCTTTGATGTTTCAAAAAATAATCTAACTGGTGAAATTCCAGGAACTCTTGGAAATTGTAAAGTTTTAGAAAGTTTACACTTGGAGGAAAACAATTTTCAAGGGACTATCCCTAACTCTTTGAGTTCTTTGAGATCAATCTCCGATCTTAATCTTTCACATAACAACTTGAGTGGACAAATTCCCAAGTATTTGGTGGACTTCAAATTGGAGTATTTGGACTTGTCTTACAATAACCTTGAAGGTGAGGTTCCTATGGAAGGAGCCTTTCAGAATAGAAGTGCCACTTCAATCATGGGAAACAAGCAACTTTGTGGAGGAATACCTGAATTCAACCTACCAAGATGCTCTGCCACAAGCACAGCAAAGTCAAAATCTTCTTCCAAGTTGAAGTTAATAGCCGCAATCACTTCTGGGATTCTCGGAGCAACTATTTTGACCTCTGCTTTACTTTTTTGTTATTTGCAGAGGAAGAGAAGAAGTAGGCCAACTTCTCAATCTACATTAAATGTCTCTTTTCCGCAAGTGACATACGACGATTTATCCAAAGCAACCAATCGATTCTCTTCAGAAACTTTGATTGGTACAGGCAATTTTGGATCAATATACCGAGGGGTTCTTGAACCAGATGGAGTTGTAGCTGTGAAGGTACTCAACCTTCTTCGCGCTGGAGCTTCCAAAAGTTTCATGGCTGAGTGTGAAGCCTTGAAAAATGTCAGGCATCGAAACCTTGTCAAAATATTGACCGTATGTTCGAGTATTGATTTTCAGGGAACAGATTTTAAAGCTCTAGTATACGAATTCATGGTGCACGGGAGTTTAGAAATGTGGTTGTACCCTACTAATCGGCCTCCAAGATTAAATCTTGGCCAGAGACTAAGCATAGCAATTGATGTGGCTAATGCTCTTGACTACTTACACAACCATAGTCAAATTCGTATTATCCACTGTGATCTGAAGCCAAGCAACATTCTTTTGGATGAAGATATGATTGCTCGTGTTGGAGATTTCGGATTAGCGAGATTCCTATCAGAAGATTCAGACCCATTACCCTCAAACATATCAAACCATAGCAGCTCCATCGGCATAAAAGGCACAATAGGATATGCACCCCCAGGTAATATTTACGATGATGTTAAATTTTTTTTTTGTGGTAAATAACACTGCTAAATATGTGCTTTTATGGAACTGCAGAATATGGAATGGGCGGTGAGGTGACAACTCATGGGGATGTATATAGCTATGGAATTATGTTGCTAGAGATGTTTACAGGAAAGAGGCCTACGGATACCATGTTTAATGATGAATTTAACCTTCACAACTTTGTTCAAATGGCTTTGCCTGCGAGAGTGATGGAAGTTGTTGATCCAATGCTTTTACAAGATGAGGAAGAATCATTAGAGGTTGAAAACTCACGAACCCTCGCGTGTCTGACATCAATTCTCAAAGTTGGGGTGTCATGTTCTGCAGAATTTCCAAGACAGCGGATGGAGATTGGCACTGTAGCTATTGAATTGCAACGAATCAAAGTCATTTTTGAAAGAACTAGGATTTATCCTTCACGAAATCTTGTTCTTAGTCAAGGTTAAGGGAGCTTTTCAAATAAAAAAATAAAGACTACATGTAAAGAATATCCTATTTCTTGAATAGCAAATAAAAAAGAATACCCTTGAATAATAAATAATGTCTGTGTTAACATTTTAATAAGTCATCCGTTAGCTGTCATTATAGTTCTCATTAGCATGTATTTCTACAAAAACTAAATCATGCCTATAATCAAGGATTCTTTCCTTTTCTTTGTGTAACTTTATTAGTATATATATTTGCATTGTATATGTGAATAGATATACATAAACACAAAGATCTTTCTCTTTTATCTTCCCTCAATCTCTCCACAAGTTTGATCTTTTTGCACCCTTCTTCAATTTTTGTCTTTTTACATAACATGGGAGCTTCTTTTGTAAAAAGGAGTTCAAAATTTTAAAAGTTCTCTCCTTTCCTTTTACATCAACTTTCTATTCGTCCTGTAGTATCATGTTATATACTAGATTATTATATTCTTTATGTAGTTCCCAAAAGTGAAAACCACGTTAAAACTGCCTTTACATGCATCCTCACAAGTTATCGAAATCTACTACCATTACAATCCAGTTTCCAAACATTTAAAGGAAGAAAACAATCAAAACATTGTCATTTAGGTGAATTTGCCACATCATCTTACCACGTTAGCACCACTACCACGAGTCAATCATCCATTGAACTGGTCATTACCATGTAATGCCACATCATTGCCACCTGTTAGTAAATCATTAGATTACTTGCCATAACATTGATCATCCAATCAATGCCACATCATCTTCTAGTCAATGCCATGGCATGATTTAATTAGTGCCACATCATAGTCTAGTTAGGTTACATCAACGTATTTTAACATGTGTCATCACATTATTGGACCACATGTTTCCTTGTCAACTTCATTGGTTTAATTCAGTCTTTCTAGTTTAGTTCAATTAATATATTGACCACTATTTTGACCACTTAGTTTAAGCTCATTTCAACTGGTTTTTTATCAACCAAATAATTTCTTTTATTTTCAAAGCCTATTGTTAGACCATTCTATTTTTCTGTTCAACTATGGATGCTTTTAAAACTTCACATGTACATTCCTTATCCAATCATTATCATTTTTAAGGATCTAACTATAATTTATAGGTTGAGAAAATGTGCATCTTTCTTGAGGAAAGGCTTCTATGGTGTTTTGTAATTAGAGAGATACCTAAACCTGTCAAAAATTCAAATGATGAAGAAGATGCATTCACTGAACATCTAGTATCTTGAGATGACTTGAATCATTAGATCTTGACTTGATTTTACAATATCTATGCCAAAGTCATTAATCTCGATTTTCAATGATTTGGTAATGTTAAACATATATGGAACTTTTCAATAAGTCTATTCTATATTGGATGATGTGAATCAATTTAAACTATATGTGTTTAAATCATAAGAACTTTAGGACCAATTAGCACTCAGAGATCTCACATAGCTATCACAAGAAGCAACTATTTATGCTAATCTTCATGATCATTAGCATATTTGGTATTTGTTGATGACTCTTTAGATGAGTTTAAACCCATTCACAGCTCCTTACTTCATCGAGGTTCTTTACTAACCCTTCACGTTGTATTTAAAAAAATTAACCATAGAGGAAACTTAGCTTAATATTCTTAGAATAAAGAGGACTACTCTAGTTACTGATGTCATTCTTGCCACTTAAAACTCTCAAACCTCTAAAAACTTAATTTAGAAGTCTCATAAGATACCTTGTAGTTACTGTAAAAAACATGGTCATCACATCTTTAAATGTAAAAAATGGTTAAGATAAAATTCTAGACAAGGTAACTCTTCCATGTCTCGATAGTCTTCTTCTAATGTTGTTGTCGTCACATATAGTCTAATAGAGAATACATCTACCAAATTCTCTTTAAAAGATCTTTATGCTTTTTTCCAATAACTTTAACCAGACTCTAATGTTTATTCATCTCCTACCCTATTTGTCAGAAAGGTACCTTATTCTCATGGTATTTTGATTTTACTTACTGTATCCACATGACTTTTGATTCTTTTATTTTTTACCTCTTCTCATACACCAACTATTCCATATTTTGCTCATGCTACTAATAATTCTATTATGCATGTTCAAAGTATAGGTATTGCTTAAACACCTAAGTTAGCTTTTTCAGATACTTTTTTTATTCCTAAATTTTCTTTAAATATCATTTTTGTTGATCAATTATATGGATTTGGTATTGACTTATTCTTTTCAAGTAATGGTTGTATTGTGTAGGACCTAGAGATGAGTGGGATCCTTAGGATAAAGTGTAAGATTGGATGACTATTTTAACTTACCTCTCTACATCTTCCATCCAAACTTGTTATTAGTGCTACTACATCTCATATTTGACACTCCTATCTTAGTCATATTTCCAATATTAGACTAGGGTAATTGATTTTTAGAGATTTTTTAGGTGTAGTAAAATTTGAACATTTGATTATGTTTCATACTAACTTTATAAAGGGTACTAACCCCCCATGATACCATAGGTGCCTCGCAATATTATGCGATCTTTGTTGATGATTTCTCTAGATATACTTGGGTTTATCATCTAAATAATTAGTTTGAATTATTTTCTATTTAATCTAGTTTTACTAACATGATTCAAACTCAGTTTTCCTTTAAAATTAAAGTATCACTACTTATAATACCATAGAATACAAAAATAAAATCTTTTACCCATTTTCTAAATCAGTAAGGAACTATCATTCCAAAATCTTGTCAAGACACTTCTCAACAAAATAGTAGAACTGAAGGAAAACATAAGCATATCCTAGATACTGCTCGAGTTTTTCTTATCTCCTATTATTGTCTAAAATATTTTTAGGGAGAAGTTATTGCTACCGTTGTCGGTGCTATTAACTGTATCCTTATTTCTACCATAGGTAATATTTCTCCCTAAGAATGTTTATACGATCGTACTTCTAATTACCAAAACCTTAAATTCTTTGGTAGTGCTTGTTCTGTACTTCTTTAACCATATAAATACACCAAACTAGAACCATAAACATGATTACATTGCTTCCTAGGGTATAACATATAATAGAAAGGATATAGGTGTTAGGATTTCTTGTCTTAAATACTTCGTATGTCTCGACATGTGATTTTTTAGGAACATAAGATGTCTTTAATTATTTCCAAATTTCATGTTAGTGAACCTTCTCCATAGTTTCTCTAACCATATTATACCTTTGTTTTTCTTGACATTTCTCTTATAGATTCATCTAACAATTCTCATAGTTCATCACCACCTACATTTGGTCCTATTGAATCTTCCTTAGTTATGTATCCTTCACCTCTTATAAATGATTCTTCTTCATCTACATCTTCCTCAGAACCTATTGATTCTTAACTCCTTCCTTTTCGAACTAATCAAGTAAGTCAGCTTCCTACTTGTCTTAAAGATTTCCATGTTTATTTACTATTATTTCTTTATATGAACCTTACAACTATCACGAGGTCAGTATGGACTTTTTATGATGGAAAATAATGGTAGAAAAATACAGGCTCTTATCAGTGCAAATACTTAGAACTTGGTTGATATCTAGATAAATCCGCTATTGGTTGTAAATGGGTTTATAAAATTAAAACTCGTTCTAATAGATTAGTTGAGAGATAACCCAAGAATATGACATTGATTATAAGGAGAGATTTTCTCCTCTTACCTATTTGATCTTAGTCCATAGTCTCATATAGTCTTTGCTAATAAGCATTGGCAATTATTTCAAATGGATGTTAAGAATGCCTTCTCAGTAGTGATCCTACAGAAGAAGTGTATATTTAACCTCTGCCTAGTATAATTGTCCACCTAATAAGGTTTGTTGATTACATAAAGCTTGTATGGTTTTAAACATGTTCATTGAGTCTAGCTCCACTATTAACTTACTTGGTTTTAAATCTAGTTCTTATGATCATACTTTGTTCATTCGTAAAATAGATCAAAGTGTACTCTTCTCCTTCTCTATGTTGTTAGTCAATTTATATTTGCATCTTGTATTACTCTTTTCTCTATTATTCTGTGTATGCTTTGGTACACAGAGGAACTTTATTTTATAGACTTCATTTAAGTCATCTTCTTCATTAAAGTTATGTATATACTTTAATGTTAATTGAATTGGGGATCCAATTGATTGTCGATTCATTACTAACTATTGTTTTTTTTTTCCTGGGCACATCTCTCATTCATGTCATCATGACATAGCAAAAAACAAACAATTGTCTCTTACTCCAATATAGAAGTAGAATATCGGCTCTTACTGACACTATCTTTAAGCTCCTCTGATTACGATGATTACTTCAAGATATATGTCTCTTTCTTTTATGCAATCTCTTTTTTCTAAGACAATCCCAATGTCATAAAAATTACTCATAATGATGTCTTCCATGAATGTGCTAAACATGTTGACATCAATTATTAGCTTGTATGGCATCTTGCTCTTTAAAGCACTATCCAACTTATTCCTATCTCATCACATTCTCATATTGCAAATGTTTTTACCAAATCTCATCCTCCTAAGTGATTTCAAGATCTTGTCTCTAAACTCAAGTTATTATCTTCATTATTACCTTAAGTTTGAAAGAAAGGGGGAGGTGGTGTTAACATATTAATAAGTCAACTGTTAGCTGTAGCTATCATTAGTATGTCTTTTTACAAAAAAATATAGTCATGCCTGTAATCAAGGATTCTTTCCTTACCTTTCTATAGCTTTACAAGCATATATATATATATATATATATCTGTTGTATAAGTGAATAGATATGCGGAAATACAAACGTATTTCTCTTTATCTTTTCTCTGTCGTTTTACAAGCATATATTTTGATGCTTATTGATATAGGTTTCTGTTATCAAAGCTATTGTTAAACATTTTTTTTGGCCTATATCAAATGTTTAGAAATAAGAATGACTGTCGAAACCTTTGTGAGATCTAAAATCAGAAACTTGTTTCATAAAATTCGTTTAAATGCTTAGCTATAGCAGTGTCCATGACTCCAATGGCAACTCTGCCACATATGTCCTTTTAATGCAGGAGATTGCGATAATTTTAGATGCCACTAATGCAATTGCGAGAGATAAGACCATAATTATGACAAATCATTGTAACAGTCCAGACTGTAACTGATGCCAGAATTGTAAGATATGAAGGCTCCCAGCAGTCTCTATTTCGATATCTTACATAATCAACTTGGGTGTTTTGGGATTTATTAAGTCTATAATAAATTGTGTTATTATAATATGGTAATCAAGCATGAAACTGGGGTAAGCTTGGTTAACTAATTAGTTATCGGTTCCTTGATGTGGTTAATGAATGCAGACTATGTTTGTGATTTAGCATAAACTGTTTTCTCGTCATAAACTGTTCTCTCGTTCTCGATATAGCTAACGAAATGAGATGATAATTGTTGTTTTCTTTGAATTTTTTTCTTGTCAAAATTGTCAGTTCTGAATTTTGATGAATCAATGGTGACAAGATGCATGATTTCTCCACTATTGATGGCTTTGTAGACATAACTAGAAGCTTGGGAGAGAAGATTAAAAACTCAAAGAAGATAACAGAAGACCGCAAACTTCAAATGATAATAGGAAATACAAAAATGTAGATAGAATGAAGTTGATTATGTAATTGACTTTTAAACATATTATAATTGACTTAGTAATCACAAAGAGGTTTGCACAAATGGAAAAATTATACGGTTAGCTTTATTGACCCCCTCTTATGGTCTCCTATAACTTACTTATACAATTCATATAACCTATATAAATATGGTCCATACAACACTATAATACAATTTATATAACTACGTAGATGAACTTTAAATTAAATATAATTTGTAGTTTTTTAATACATTGTTGTATGAAATATATTATAGTGTTGTATGACCCTGTCTATAGAGGTTATATGAATTATATAGATATGACATAAATGAGCTTTAAATTACATACAGTATATAATTTTTTAATACATCGTTGTATGAGCTGTATTGTAGGTGTTGTATGGACTCTGTCTTTAGAGATTGTATGAATTGTATAGACAAGTTGTATGGATCTATGGAGGGGTTGTGTAGTCAATCCCCTTACACAAATTATGAGATTCTTTAATAAATAATGAGGCAACCATTAATACTCTTTACATTGTAACTACCATCTCTTAATTTCTTCTTCAAAAATTCAAGTCTATCTTTTGAAAATGTCAATATGTCTATAACTTGATTAGATGTTTTACAGTACAGTAAAAACAATTTCACCGTTTTTATGAACTTCTCTAAAAAAAATAAACTTAATGTTAAAATGTTTGTTTGTTTTTCATAGAAGACCAGATTGTTAGAAATGGCTATAGCTGGTTAATTATCCATTCAAACTTTTGTTCCTTCCTTTTGTTCTATATGCAGATCAGCCAATAATTGCTTAAACCATGAAGCCTAATTCATTATAGTATCAATTCTTAATCTCGGCCTTAAATCTTTAAAGCACATCTACAACCTCTGATTTAGAGATCATGAAGTAAATCTAACACATTTTAACTAGATCATCAATAAACATAACGTAATATTTACTTCCCTTTAAGGATGGAACAAGTAGATGTCTATAGAAATAAATGTGAATTAATTGTAACTTCTGAGATGCTCTCCAATCCGTTTTTGTGAATGTTAGTCTAACTTACTTGCCATATTGATAAACACTACAACTCGATAAGTGTTCTTCTAATGGAGGTAGACTTTTCACCATTTCCATGTCCTAATCAAAAGTAAGGTTGAAAAATTAAATATTTAAGTCTTATGTGCCTCAACTAAGATGAGTTAATTGAGAATGGGAATGGTGCATGTTCTTCCTCCATATGATCTAATGAGAAGCTCTGTCCTCTCATTTTTATTCTAAAAATATCTTGATCCTTTGAGTTTTTGATCAGTCAATCCTTGGTTTCAAAGATGACTTTGAAAGCTTTCTTTAACAGCTACTCACAATTATCAAATTTTGGTTAATTTAAGGTACAAAAAGAATATCAATTAAGAGTTTTGTATTTGTGTAACCTTAAATTGCGACTATCCCTTGTTAGAAATGGTTATAGCTATTTGATTAATTGCATGGACTTATGTGTTTTCCTTTTGATTTATAAGCAAACCAACAAATAATTTTTCAATCATAAATCTTAGTTCAGCAGCAATGAAATATGTTTCAACAGTTGATTGAGTCACTACATCCTACTTTTTTAAACTCTATCAAAATACTCCTAAGCCAAGTGTGAATTAATACCTTGAAATAATTTTCATATCATTAAAGAAACAAGTTAGTCACTATCAAAGAAACCAAATAACTAAAACTCTTAAATTTATTGAAAACAAAATTCCACGATCTATATAGTTCCTTTGACATATTTAAGCACACATTTAGCAACTTTAAGATGTAATTCACTAACAAAATGTAAGAATCTAAATAGAAAACTCACAACATATAGTATATCAAGTCTTGTTACTATGAGATAAATCAAGCAACCATTATGACATCTATAGTT
Source organism: Pinacopodium congolense (assembly GCA_028565735.1). NCBI lineage: Eukaryota > Viridiplantae > Streptophyta > Magnoliopsida > Malpighiales > Erythroxylaceae > Pinacopodium > Pinacopodium congolense. Next base: position 5,485 of record JAOXYD010199938.1, on the reverse strand, counting down.
AATTCTATCTACTTTCTTAGTTCTTTCATCCTTGCAAAAGCTCTCCCTGTACTTACTAATGGAGCCATTTATATTCAGCTTGGTTTTGAATACTCAGTTGGCACCAGTATCTTTTTTGTGCTTAGGTTTATTAACAAGCACCTATGTCTTATTTTTCTCAATCATATTTAATGCCGCTTGTATTAAATTCATCCATCTTAGATCCTTTCTAGCATTCACAAATCATATAAGTTCAAAATTAACACCGTTGAATTTGTCATAAATGTCATGAAATAATTTGATTCCTCTTGTAAATAAGTCATCATATTCTCATCTTATTTGCACACAAGATCAATATTTTGATTCTCTTTATTACTATCCCAAATTTATTGTTCATCTTAATAAATTGAATGTTCCTACTTATCATAATCTTCCTTATTTCAAATTAATCAATCCTATAAGCCTTAATAACACTACTATAGCTAGTAAGAATGCCTGACTCTATCTTCTTAAGTAGCTTGTCCCTCTTTACCTGAGGAACATGTGAAAAACAAAGAAAGACAAACATTTTAAAAGCCTATAATTAGGGTTTCTATACATATGGCCTTATATAAAGTCTTTTTTTATAGCCTTAGTAGGAAGTTTCTTATCATAAATACTGTTGTATTTATTACGTATACCCATAACTCCTTTGGTAAGTCTTTTTCCACTAGCATACACCTAACCATTTTCATTATGGTTATATTTTTTTTCTCACCCACTTCATTTTGTCATGTAGTGTAAAGATTAGTGATTTGATGCTTTATTCCAATATTTCACAAAATTCATTGAATTGTTTGTGGTGTACTCTTTTCAATTATTAGTTGTGCTATCACTACAACCATAATATAAAACCTATCTCCGATGATAAAATTGAATGCAATATAAGGAGTAAGAATTATTCCTATGAGAAGTATTATGTCACTTGTTGTTGCTAATAACTAAGTAGTAAACTAGGGGGTATTTGAATAAATTGCAAACTAATAATTAAACAAGAATAAAATTTTTTTATAAATAATAAAAATTTTATAAATTAATTTAAAAAATTAAACTAACCTTGGTCTTGGGTCACATCCACCTTTGAAATTTTGATTGATCATCGACATAAAAATTATCACTTTGTTATTCAAATATTCATTGTGAAATTTTAATATCTATTCTTAAGATTAGCTAACCTTCAATGCACGATCCAATTAAACCTATCTATTTAATAACCCTAGATAAAATATAAGACTTTACTTAAAAATCAAAACTAAAAACCAAAAAACCAGTGAAGTTAAATAACATAAACTTAAGCTATTGCATTTGACATAGGTTTTTAAGATACTCTCTAATAGGTTTTTGTGAATGGAAATCTGGCTTGCTTACTATATCGATAAGCATTGTAGTTTATAAGTTCTTTAAAAAAAAAAAAAGAGGTAGACCTTTCACCATTGTCATTTTCTTCATTAAAAGTAAGGTTGCAGAATTGAAATATACAAGTCTCATATGTCATGACTTAGATGAGTTGGTTGAATGAGACGATTTAATGAGAAGGTCCTTCTTCTCATTTTTATTTTGAACATATCCTAATCTTTAAGTTTTTGATCCGGCACTCCTTGTTTTCAAAGATGACCTTGAAAACTCTCTCCAGGTGGTTGACGTCAATCTTAGCTATAGAAAGAACATCAATTGAAAAATTTATAGTGCAACTTTTAACTGCTAGTATCCATTTTCCTTTTATAACTAAACACTTACCATTGACAATTTTGACCTTTGATAGCTAAGACCTGTCAAACTCCTTGAATTGTTGTTGGTTATAAGTCATATAATTAATGCAGCCACTATCAATGAGTTAGTTTTCAACTAAGTTATTAGTAGCAAAGCAAGTTGCCACAAGTTAGTAGTCCTCCTTTAGTTACTGACAAATTGATTATCCATTTGTTGTTGCTGCTGCTATTATCGTTATGTTGTCATTTTTTCCAATAAAATTTTTGTAATATGTCCTAATTGATTACATTTGTTACATCTTACATTAAATCTCCTCTAACACTTAAAATAAGGTCGATATTTCTCACATAATGTTGATATGAAGGATAAGATAACTTGGTTCCTTCACTATTATTGTTTGGACTTTAGCCTACCTTATACGATTATTTTCCTGAACTTTTTCTTTGCTTTACTACTTTGACTAATAGTTTAACTTGTAATGCTCCTTTAAGCCTTCTTGCCTCATAAGCCTTCTTTGTTCTTGAGCATGTAAAGCATTTAACAATTCTTACAAAGAAATGTTTAGGAGATCCTTAGAATTTTCCAAAGAAAATGTGAGTTTAAACCTTTTGGGAATAATAACTTAAATCTTTTTAATTACTATAAAATTTGTAAATTTAGTCCTAAAAACCCTTGCCCTTTTGATAGTGTTTAAAAGTTTTTCAAAGTAGTCCTTGATTATCTCTAACTCCATCTTTGCATATGAAAATCCCTAATTGAATTTAACACTTTAATCCCTTCGGTTCTGTCATTGCCCTCATATTCTTGCTTAAGAAAATCTCAAATTTTCTTTACTGATTTTAGGTTTATAATTATGATAAATATTGTTGGAGAGACAACAACAAATATGCATACTTTTGCCTTTAAGTTCCTTCCTCTTATTTATGGGACTTTTGATTTTTACAAGTGTTTAATTTTTAGACATCGGAGGACCCTCGTAGTCCTCTCCCTAGTTTTCCAAAGACCACTTGCATCTAAGTAGGCCTCCATTATCACTGCCTAAACAAAATAATCTTCATTATAAATATTGGTAGAACATCTATTGTAACTTTTAGTAAGTTTGAATTCAAGTTTAAAGGATTTGTAAAAAGGTTGGCTTGTTTGTCTTTTCTAATAGGAAGTACTCTAAACAATCATATGTCCCTTAAAATTTTCAAAGAAGATAACAAAAGACAAGAAACTTTAAATGCCAATAATAAATAGTTTATTAAAAAAGGGGTACATATAAAGGTAGTTGTCCTCTATTCATGAGAAAATAAGTGCAAATTTTAATTGACCTACTAATTATAAAATGACTTGCACAAGTTGTAAGAGTACAATTTACTTGCTAATATGAAAAGGCTTACATAATTTGAGATTCTTTAGTAGATAATAAGGCAACCATTAATACTCATCCTTGCATTAGTAGTTGCAAACTCTGAATTTCTTTTTTGAGAACTAAAATCTATCTTTTGGAAGTAGCTTTGTGAATATGTTTACAACTTGATCTAGTGTTTTGCAGTATAGTAAACAAACTTCACTATCTTTATAAATTTCTCTCAAGAAAAAGAACTTATTGTTAAATTGTTTGGTTTGTCCATAAAAGCCAATAATTTATTGAACAACAACATTGAACTTTGCTTCAACAGTTGATTGAGCCATTATCTCTTGCTTTTTTTTAACCCTATGAACATACCTTTAAGCCAAATGTGAAATAATTTACTGAAATACTTTTCATATCATCAAAGGAACTAACCTAGTCACTATAAAAAAATCCAAGTAATTGAAAATCTTGACATTGTTGAAACAAAATTCCATGATTTATAGTTCCTTTGGCATATCTAAACACATTTAGTAGCTTTAAGATACAATTCACTAACAGAATATAAGAATCTAGATATAGAGCTTATATAGAATCTAGATACAGTGCTTATATCATAAATTATATTAGGACTTGTTGCTATGAGATAAATCAAGCATTGAACATGAAATCTATAGTTAATCTCCCCCACTTTCTTAGTTCCATCTTCCTTGTAAAATCTTTCCTTATACTTGTTAATGAACCCATTTGTATGCAACTTGGTTTTGAATAACTAGTTGTCACCAATATCTTTTTTTGTGATCACATTTGTTAACCAGTTCCTATATCTAATTTTTCTAAATCATTTTTAACTCCTCTTATATTAAATCCATCCATCTTGGATCAATTTTAGCCTTTATAAATCCTACAAGTTCATATATCACAACATTACATTTTTTATAAATGTTAGAAAGAAATTTGGCTCTTCTTGTAAGTAAGTCATGATAATTCTCATCTTATTTGCTCATAAGATCAAAATTTTTATGTTCTTTATTGATATCCTAGCTCCATTATTCATTTACAACAAATTGAACATCCCTACTAACCTAGATCTTCCTTGTTTGAAGATGAAAAATCTTATAAGCCTTATTACCAATTCTATAGCTAATAAAAATGTCTGGCTGTACCTACTTAATTAATTTGTCCCTCTTTGCTTGAGTGTCATGACCAGTATGTGGTATCAGAGAATCGACGCAGTCAGATCACACAAAAGCTTGACTATTAACGGTAAATATACACATAAAATCCTAAAAAGAAATGATAGCGATAACATACACAGTGAACTAAGAAAATAATATATAATAATAATTGTGTATTTTAGAAGGAAAATTTAATAGCAATATCAAGCATGTTGTTGATGATGCCATAATACAAGTACAATCCATAATGAAATGAAGGAGAAATGAAGATGTATCTTCAAGATTGACTTTAAAATGTTAGAAGGCTAATTTTTGGACCTTACAATATGGGAAATGTAATGTTGAGAAAAATGCAAAGCCTAATTTTTGGACCTTACAATATGGGACTTGGAAATTGAAGGAGAAATGAAGATGTATCTTCAAGATTGACTTTAAAATGTTAGAAGGCTTCTCTAAATTTCTTTCAAATAACAACAGTGAATTGGTTATACCTTATTTCTTCCATTTCTTTGTCTTATTCAACTATTATAGCTTCATTTTGATCTTATTCTCATTTCTCTTATTCTTTCCTCTTAGAATTTGATTAGCACCATACTAGTGGAATTGTTATGCTAGAATTGTAGGGCGTGCTGTAGTTTTGTCACAACTTTTTGTTGGTTTTAGGAAATATATTCATTTGACACTCCGACCCTCAGTGAGTGGGACTTCCATTAATTTTGTTGTTTTCTTTTCTTTTCCAAATGTTGTCTCAATTTTCTTACTTTGCACTATCTATAATAACACTTGGTTTTGAATTTGTTTCATGTAGTCTTTGTTGATATCAATAGTCTCACCGATGAAAGTAATATTAGAATCTCGTATTTATTATGTTTTTGATGTCTTGTTGGTAATCTCATCCATTCTCAATTTTGGTGATTAAGTTGATTTATAATTGATATTTGGAGATCTATTAGTGTATTAGTTAAGTAGTTGGAGAAAAAAGTGAAAAAAACAACTAAAATTATGGGAAGGGATGGTTATTGCCATTAATAGTCATCATTGGTGATAAGAGACAATTGATAGAGGGAGAAACTTTATATAAGAATAGAAGTAACGAAGGGGAGAGAAAGAAGAGAGGAAAGGCAAGAGAGAGAGAGAGAGAGAGAGAGAGAGAGAGAGAGAGAGAGAGAGAGAGAGAGAGAGAGAGATAATATAAAATTAAAGAGACAACAGTGAGAAGGAGAGAACAATAGAGAGAAAA
>JAOXYD010199923.1:0-22324 GCA_028565735.1 Pinacopodium congolense | reverse complement strand
TATTTTATAAAAATTCTAAAATCAGTCTATTAATTTCCAATTAACATGATAATTTCTTAGGTAACATTTTATATAAATAATTATGTCAAAAAAGTTAACAAGTTATCGTTAATTAATTAATTATTACTCTATTATTTACGATAGGATCAACATTACGAAAGTCATTGCTTAATATCGTGAATTTTTTATAAGAACCAATTTTACAGTCAGCATTTCATGGTCGATTATAGTTAATTTTAATAAAATAATAATATTATTATAATAATATGATAATAAATATTATTTTTATTATTATAATATACATGATCGGTGACTATAAATAATCCTGTGCTGCCAGCGATGTAATGTTTCCCTTTTTGATAACGTATGTTTAGTCACCTTGTTGTTGAGCTACTGATTAAGGGCTTTGTGGTTTGCCACTATGATTTTGTCTAGAGGAGAGTGCAGCTTAACAAGAAGCTCCCCTGGTTTATCAGTGCACAGATATCGTGGATCTACATGCTTATGAAAGTGGCGTACAAGCATCTTATTTTCCTACACTTAAAATGTCTACATAAATAGCTGTAAAGAGTTTACATGCACATAAGACACGCGTTTATGGTAACAGCAAAATAGTTATGGGAGTGTATTGTTGAAAAACTTTAGATGGGACGGAATTTAGTCGCAATTATATAAAAATGAAAATAATAAAAACAAAGTTGACATTCATATTTTACGTAAAAAGCCTCTAATTAAATTAAGGTAAAAACTATATATTAAGATAGAATAATTATACTAATAATAAAAATTGAGAATTACAAAGAAAAACCATATAATATAGACACAATATATTTTCAAATTATATACATAGTATTTTTTTTTCTCTTTTCTCTCTATCATCTTCACTCTCTCTACACCTAGCCGATTGCATGCTTCTTGTCTTCCCAATCCTGCCTATTTATAAGTAGAAGTGTATGGGATGGCTGCCCGTAGTCATTCTTGACTTTTATTCAATGCCTACCAAGTTACTATTTTTACTAATTTTGCTACTTAAGAATTTGATTAAGAATCAATTATATCTTCACTCCATTCTTTATATTTTGTCACTTCATATTTTTTATGTCTCTATTAAACTACAGGAGGGTTGACACCATATAAACTTATTAATATCGATCGCTTGTGCTATAAATCTACCAGATTATTCATGATATGATTCTTCTGTATGTACATTGTTCCTTTCTACTTTCTCATGAATAAAGTGATATTGAACTCAAATATGCTTTTTATCTTTCAATACAATGTTGGATTCCTTGCATAATGCCAAGTACTCTAGTTGTCACAATGTAAACAATATTTTCTTATTTGTATACAAATTTTTTATGCCACGTCATTGCAGATTTTTCACCTAGACTAGTCATCGTTACTAATGCCTCTTCTTCTTGTAAAATTTCTCCTTTCATAATGTACAAATTTATAACTATCTTCTCTATTTTCATGAATATAAGTGCTCCTTTAGTCGCTTTCATGATCTTATTTTGAATTTCAAATCTAAAGCCAAAAGAGATCATCCAGTTGTCATACAAACAATAAGTTCTTCTTTAAGCCTACCACATGCCAGATGTTTTTAATAGTTTGAATTGTCTCATCTTACATCTTTAGCTTAATGGTGTTGATACCCACGATCTTTACAGCTTGATCATTATAGCTATACACAAATCTCCCTAAGAAGGTTTACAAAGATGGAACCATTATTTTCAAGAGGTTATATAAAAAGTAGTCACTAAATAGAGAAGCTATACATTAGCAAATTTTCTCTTATGTCATTGATGCTTCACAAACCATGACATTTCCATCATTTAAAGTGCTTGCTATGTTTCCTTAAGGAATGGAATCTTTCTTATTTAAATTCTAATAATTCTTTTTCATATGAACTTTCTTTTCAAAATTATAACACTTGAAGTTTTTCTTACTTTTGGATTTTTATTTACCATAATTATGGCTCCCATTTTGGCCATATTTCATTGATCTTCCTCTCGTCATCACTAAGGTCTCCATTTCTTATGAAAGCTTACTGATAGATCTTAAAGCTTTCATATTTTAGATATGATTTAGTGCTTGTCTGAATTGGTTTTAAGGCTAAATCCATATGAATTACATGTATATTAAGTTAAAACTTTTAAATAAGATGTTGCGTAGCCATTTCTATATTTGACTATGTTTTATAAGACTTTGGTGGACATTTCAATGTATTTTTGGAACTAAAAGAGATGTAAAATCACTTTTAAGATTGAGTATTATGTTATGAAGTCACATACCAAATTTCAAGGTTAGTGCACGAATAAAAGAACAAGAGTATCTCAAATAAACTCCAAATTTAGTACAAGTGACTTAGGAGAAGAATTAGGTGCACTTTTAGCCCTCAATTTGTTATGAAATTGATAGATTTGTAAGAACAATATGTCAGGATGCTCCTAACTAAATTTCATAGAAAATTGATGAAGAATGTAGGAGATATCGCAAGAATACCAACTAGAGTAGAAAGCTGGTGAATCATAGGCATCATCATGCCCGTGATGATGCCCGCAATTTTGCTCTAGTACAAATCACAACCAGCATCACGACTATGATGTTGGTCATGATTAGGATGCCTCCAAATAACCTAATTTTAGGTTTTTAAGTGTTTTACTTACTACAAAACACATATATTTAGCTATCAAATGTCATGCATGAAGTCCTAAGTGATGAGTACTTGATTTATAGTGTTTTCTAATATAATTTAAGGTACATTTGCTCCTAAATTGGTGTTTAATTATCTTTTGGTTTTGTAACCTTGTAGATTGGAGCTAAAGGAATGACGAAAATTTGGAAAAATGAAGCTGAAACTAAAAAATAGAGAGTAAAATGACAGCTTATTTGCATTGTCGTTTTGTTATGAAGAATCTGCGTTTTGGTTCATCTGGGAACTTAAACGACGAGGGTATTATGGTGCTGTTACTGTTCTTTAAGTGCCATTTTACTACCTGTTAGGAAAAAAACAGCTAGATCCTCCTCTCCATTTACTGCAACTTGCTCCCACTTGTGCCAAGTTGCATAAGACATATATAAGGAGCTTTGAAGACCAAAATTGAGGGAGATAACATGTTCTTAGCAATTGAACCCCAGATGTACAGTATTTTTTCTTCTTTATCCTCCTAGGTTAGATTTTTCATTTCTTTTTCTTTTTCTAGCTTTTTTTTCTATAATTTCATGTTATATTAAAGATATCTAGGGGTTTGTAAATCAGATTAAATGCTATAGAACATCTTGGAGCTCCATTTGGTTTAATCTAAGCCTTTATTTACTTGTTTCTTTATCTTTTTATACATATATTACAAGAACATGTTGAATATGGTTGGATCTGGTAATTCTTGTTATATATGTGTGCTTAATCTATTTTCTAGCTAAGGCCAGGTTATTGAATGCCTTGAATGAGTTTTTATCACAATATTGGATGATAATCTTTATTAATATGATATCTTAATGCTTTTTTTGAGTTAGCCACTTAAAATGATATTAAAAATGATTAAAGATATGATAATCTCTACTTTAATCAATAGAAAATTCAATAAACAACATGATTTTAATCAAGGATCCAAGAAATCTACTTTGGTTAATCATGAGGGCACTAATCTTGAATATGGTTTTTAAGATTATAACTTTTTGAACTTTAAGCCTAATGCCTATTAATTGATGAATGACTGAAGTTCAATTTAAGATGGTTAGAGAAAAGACATTGACTTAACCATAGCAATGCCTTCATTTAGTGAAGGCCTTAGATTAGAAATTGTAATCTATTTCTGACACAGCGTAGAAAACTTACAAAAAATTTAAAGATAATGGGAAATTTCTTATTAATTAACTAACCCCGAAAACAACTTTGTTAAAAGCTTAAATAGTCTCAAAACCCTAAAACAGACAAATAAGGAAAGGAATCCTAATTAAGAAAGAATCTTGAATAAAATAAAAAATAAATAGCCCTGTTTATGGCCTTCGAAAGGGACTATGTCCATTGGTCTTGTAATGTGGCTCTCAAATTAGTCTTTAAAAATATATTATGGGCCTCGTAACTCTACTCGAGTCAAAATTTATGGTTGTTTTTCTTTTTCTATCTAATTTCTCCAAAAACTTCAAAGCTATGTCTTCTACATCAATTTCATAACTCAATTAAGTCATTTAAGGCTTAGTCCTTAGCCAATTAATTAATTTGGTAATCTTTAAGCAACTTGGAATACAATTGCAAAGTTGGAAAGCGTTTAGGTAAGCTAACCCCGTTAATTTAGTGTTCTTGAATTTTCCTAGATAATTGTAATCTAATTGCCTTAGTAGTCACTCTTTTTCCTCTGGGTTCAACAAGGCATGCTCTCCAATACCTCCACAAAAGATAAGTTGATTTGAAATTTCTTTAATTTCTCCAAAAACTTTGAGAATTGTGCATCCACTTGATGTTACTTCACCTTTTGTGGATATGGAATCTTAGGCTTGTAAGGTGGTAGAGGAACGTATGGCTTTTCCTCTCCTTTCTCTTCTACCTTCTCTTCTTCTTTCTCCTTAATTTTCTCTTTCATTTGGTTCTCCTTTTCCACACTTGAATCTTCCAATTGCTTGCCACTCTTAAGTGTAATCGCCTTTAGTTATTCTCTTGGATTCGCTTCGATGTTACTTGGTAGGCTTCTTGCACTCCTAAATGACAAAGCATTATCAAGTTGCCCCACTTGAACTTCCAAGTTATGGATGGAGGAGGCATGATTCTTCACTATTTGATCAAATTTTGCCTCCATCTGCTTTTGGCTCTCTTCTTAGTTCGCAAACTTTGAACCCAAAACATTCATGAGCTTGTCCATCTAGCTCTTTAAGGATCTTTGTCTATAATGTTAAAAACACAGTGGATCTTGAGCTTTCATGTGGTTCCCTATATTGTTAGTATTCCAAGAAAAATTTGGGCACTTTTTCTACCCTGAATCATAAGTATTGGAGTAGGGATTGTTAACTCTTTGCCGCCCTCTAATATAATTTATTTATTCAGCTCCATTTGTCTATATCACGAAGAAGTTAATAGTGGGATGGCTATCTTATCTACATAAGTCAAAATGAAGTTACATTGACTTCACCAAAGATGAGGAAGCTCCTTGCATGTTACTCAATTACTTTGTGAGAGATGAAATTTGTGCTTGAAGGGCTACCACTGAGTCAATTAGAATCATACCTTTCTACTATTTGGATCCCTGCCTACCTCTCCCACTCGACCATAGGTAGTTATTGTTCTCCATCTCCTCCAAAAGATCATAGGCTACATCAATTATTTTTCTCATAAAAGAACCTTTAGTCGTTGTACCTATGGCTCCTCTAATGGTTTGAATAACTCCAATGTAAAAAGTTTGTAAGAGGAACTCTCTTGGAAGGTTATGGTGAGGATAGCTCATTTGCAACTCTTTAAAATGCTCCTATGCCTCATATAAGGACTCCTCATCTCATTGTTGGAAGTTTGTGATCTCCTTGATGATTTTTATTATCTTCATCAATGGGAAGTACTTAGCTAAAAATCCTTGTGTAAGTTTCTCCCAAGTTGTGATGTTCTCGGGGTTGAGAGTATTTAACCACGCCTTAGCCTTATCCTTAAGAGTGAAGATAAAAAATATCATCTTAGCTACGTCCTTTGATAATCCATTTTACCTAAAAGTGTCACAAATCTCCAAAAAATTTGCTAGATGTTCGTTAGGATACCTATGTTCCAAATAATAAAACTACACACTTCATTGTAATATTTTCAACAAAGTTGGCTTAATCTGAAAGTTTTTTGTTTGAACTAGAGGCCTTGTAATCCCTTGTTTATTGGCTTTAAATCCAGGACTCATAAATTCCATGAATTTCCTTTGATATCCTCCTTGTTCTCCTTATTCCTTATATTTCTTTGAATCCTTTCTTGGCACTTAAGTCTTTTTAACTCGCACTCGTGCCTGGTGATATCTAAAAAATCCTCTTCACTTAGCTCATTGGACTCTATAGTGCTTCTTGTGTTCATGCACCTACAAATACACAAGGAAAAGTATCAAAAAAACCTTAAATCAAAATAACCTAAACTAAACAAGATGGTAAAATAGAAATCCCCAACAACAACACTAAAAACTTATTAATGTATCTTAAATTCAACTCGTTTTGCACTACATATCATAAGTGGATGGGTCGTAACTTATAGTATAAGCAGATATCATCCCATAAGGATTTTATTTAGTCACTACTTAATACAAGTTAAACTTTGTTTTAAGAACAATCTCAAACCATTATTAGTGAAAAATAAATCAGACTTAAATAAACTAGTAATGAAAATCAAAGGAACAAAGTGAAGGCATTTGGTAACTTTAAGGTTTATGACTCAGAATTACTTCTATCCCTATTTTGTTTCCCTCTTAGCTTATTTATTCAATTATGTCTGACCTAAGATAACCTGAAGTTTAGTTACTATCTCTCAAGGTGTAACTAGTTTTCCCTAGTTGAAATAAGATAGAATAAGTCTTGTAGCTTCGCAATTTATAAAACCTTTAAGAAATATTTAACTAAATATGAAACAATCCTATAGGCAATAATTAAATAGTTAAGATCTCTCTTCAACCACTTTAAACCACCAACTCTCATTATACAAACCAACACAAATTCCCTAGATCAATCTCTCAATCAATTGCAAGGTATGGGCACAATAACTGCCACAAACATTCATTCATTGAAATAAGTAAGAGTTCCACAAAATAATTCAAGATTAATCCCTACAATAAGTTCAGCCACTCATGGAAATAATAAATCAAACACCCAACATATTTTCCACAAAAAAGGTAGAAAAATTAGAAAAGAATAATTAGAGAAAGCTTAGCACTCTTCTCTTCATTCCCTCTATGCTAGAAAAATCTAGAAGTTGATGATTCTTGATGTTTTCCAAGGTGGATCCTCTTTTACTCTTTTTGTTAGCCACCAAAACCTATTCTTTTCCTCCTTTAATGTGTCCTTGGCTAATGATTAAAGGCTCCAACCTTTAAACATATCTAAAAGTGGGGCTTAGGTTATAAAATCCAGTGTTTGACTCGTCAAAAGGTCAGCTCCACTGTCACCTTTATAACAGTGCATAAGGGTGACAATAAATAGACAAAACCCTCTATCACAATCGAAACATGCTATTTTCCAATTTTCTGCACTCTTCACTCTTCTGGCCATAAGCTCTTCTCTTGACCTCCAATTGACATGCAATTTGAACTGCAAGCTCTTCACATGTTAATCTCACTTCCTATAAAATTGCATAGCCATCTGAGCTCTATAGTTCCTTTTAACATAATTTACAAATCACTATAATAATCTTCACTACTAAATTTCGACTACCTGTAGATCCAACCACCAAAGTACATCAATTTATTCCTTAAATAAGCTTAAAATGTGCCCCTAAACACTAAACAATATCAAGAAACAATTAAACACTTGAAAGGTAATGAAAAAGATGCAAAAGATAAAACTAACAAAGGTTAAAACAAACAAGCAACACTTAAAACAACTTGGAAACATAGTCTAAAAACACACTTATCAATTAAGAAATTTGATTGTTTTACTTTCTTCTGTAGTTTAATTCATTGAATTCATTATTTTACTTTAATTTTTAGTTTCTATAATTTTAATTTATCTTAAACAAAGTGTATTTTAGATTGTTAGCTATCTATATTTAATCCTCATGGGATCAATATCTGTTATACTATAAGTTACGACATGTATACTTGCAGTGTAGCGAAAACTAGCAAACAAGATTTTGGTGCCATCGTCGATGATTGTGATTTTAGCATCTTATTCAGATTAGATTCTTTCAATTTATGGGTTTTTGAAACTTTTCTTGTATGATTTTATGTTCATGAATATAAGAGTGACTGGGAGTTGAAGTAAGATGGAGGACATTGAAATTTCAGGCATTATTAAGCACAAAAGAGAACTTCAGAAAGTAAAACTTCAAGAAGGCATCGAAAGAATTAAAGTACTCTCATAGACTTAATGAGGCATGGCTTCAATGTCAATTAGTAGGGCATTACAAGACCCCCCAGTACAAGCCAATAATTTTGAGATTAAGTTGGTGTTATTGAACATGTTATAGACGAAAGTTCAATCCTATGACTTGGCCAATGAATATCCAAATGTCTACCTAGCAAAATTCTTAGAAATTGTTGACATATTCCGATATAATGGTTTATTTGAAGACACTAAAAAGACGAGATTTTTCCCATTCATATTTAAGGACCGAGCTAAGGCTTGGTTAAACTCATTGATTCTAGAAAATATCATGACATGGGATTAGCTAGTACAAGCCTTTTTAGCCAAGTATTTTCCACTGATGAAGACCATCAGAATTATCAAGGAGATAACAAAATTTCAGTAGAGTGACGGTGAGTCCTCATATGAGGCATAGGAAAGGTTCAAGGAGCTACAAAGGAATTTCCTTCACTATAATCTAACTAGGGAATTTCTATTGAAAACATATTATAATGAAGTTAACTCTCAGACAAGAGGCACTATATATGCAACAACTAAGGGCTCCCTAATGCAAAAGACAATAGATGTAGCATATGATCTATTGGAAGGGATGACGAGAAACAATTTCCTTTGGAAAATGGAAAGGAGTAAGCAACCTCCTATAAAAGAGAAAAAAAGTTTTTATTACCATGGATTCAGTGACTGCGTTATAAGCTTAGATATCAGTACTAGCTAAACAATTGAACAAACTGTTGGCTACTTCGTCACATGCAGTCAAAGCAATAGAACATAGGTGTGAGTTATGTAGTTAAGAGCGTAATGTAAATGTAAAGTTCTTCTTGATGGCTAGAAACATGACAAAATAGGTGAAATACATAGGAGCAACACAAGAATGGTCAGGTAATAACTATACTGAAACACCTATAATCTAAGGTGGAAGAACTACCCTAACTTCTCTTAGAATAATAATGCAGGTACCAACATGAGAGTACAAGGGCCACTAGGCTTTCAGTAAGATAGACTTAGGTCATTGGAGTCAATTATAGACATACTTATGGACATGCTCAACTCGAAATTCAACAGTCAAGATGAGAGCTAAAAGATTATAGAGACCAAATTCGATGAAATAATCAAGAACTATGGCCCTTCTATACATAACCTAGAGGTCTAAGTTGGTCAACCTGCAAATGCTTTATCAAAAAGGAATGTGGGAAGCCTACTCAGCAACACCAAGTCTAACCCATGAGACTAATTAAAGGAATTGAGTTAAGGAGTGGTAAGGAATTGGAGGAACCAAAGGAAGGAGAGGTAAACTCACCTAAAGAAGGCACCCAAGAGAAGAATGATAAAGGTGTAGAGAAGCCATTTGTTTTGCCACTGCTATATACTTCGAAGATTCCTTTCCCTCAAAGGCTAAAGAAGAACCAAATGGATGCAAAGTTCACTAAATTTTTAAAGAAGTTAAAGAAGGTATAGATCAACTTGTCTTTTATGAATGCATTGGAAAACATGCTAAAATATACTAAGTTCCTCAAATAAATCCTAACCAAAAAGAGGACTTGGGAGGAAAACTAGATGGTGTCTTTAATAGAGAGTTGGAGTTCAATCATCTTGAGGGATCTATAGAGTTTTACTATCCCTTGTGTTCTCAGTAATTTAGAATTTTCAAAGTATTTATATGATCTTGGTGCTAGTATTAACTTAATACCCTTGTCTATTTATAAGAAGTTGGGACTTGAAGACATGAAGTCAATATCAATGCTCATACAATTGGCAGATCAGTCAATAATTAAGCCATTTGGAGTAGTAGAGAATGTTTTACTAAAGGAGGACAAGTTCATTTTTGTAGTGGATTTTTTAATGCTAGACTTTGAGGAAGATAGTAGCTGTTCGTTAAGTCTTGGAAGGCCTTTTATGAACATGGGGATAGTTTTGATTGATTTTTATAATGGAACTTTGGTCCTTCGTATTGGTGATGAACAAGTAGATTTTAGCATGAGTAGGGCATTGAAAAATCCATTAGAGGGAAGTGCTTATATGAAAATTGGTGTGATGGATGAACGTATATGAGAAGTAGAGAGGGGCATTACTAAGAAAGAAAAGAAACAAAATCATAAAATTAGTGAGGAAGGAGAGGAATTAGGTGAGATATAAAAGGAAGAGCCTTTGGTATAAACTGAAGAAAAAACTCCATTATATAGTGAGAAACCTCCTATCTTAGAATTGAAACCTTTGCCTAACCATCTTAGATATAACTTTATAAGTGAAGGCCAAACACTATCGATCATTATTTCTAATCATTTGAATGTAGAACAAGAGAAGAAGGTGGTGGATATTATCAAGAAGTGGATGAAAGCCATAACATGGAAAATTTTAGGCATAAGAGGGATAAGTTCGAGTGTGGTAATGCATAGAATCAATAAGAAAGAAGGATGCAAGAAGACGAGGGAACGAAAAGGGAGGTTGAATTCACACATTAAGAAGGTGGTGAAGAATGAGGTGGTAAAATTCTTGGATGCCAGGATTATTTATCCTATCTCAAATAATGAATGCGTAAGTCTAGTAAAGCGCATACTTAAGAAAGGAGGTATGACAGTGATTGAAAAAGACCAAGGATAGTTGATTTCCATAAGAACAACCACAGGTTGGCTGGTTTACATCGATTACAGAAAGCTTAATACTGTGACTAAGAAGGATCACTTTCCCCTACCCTTCATAGATTAAATGATCGACAGAGTGGCCTAGTATGCTTTCTACTATTTTTTGGATGGTTATTTAGGTTACAATCAGATATATATATATATATATATATATGACCAAGAGAAAAGCATGTTCACCTGCACCTACGAGACGTTTGCTTATAGGAGAACATAATGAAAGTCTTTATGGATGATTTCTTAGTCTTTGGAGATTCCTTCAATCACTATTTGAAAAACTTATACAGAGTAGTTCAAAAATGTGAAGAGTCGCGTTAGTCCTTAACTAGGAGAAGTGTCACTTTATAGTATATAAAAGCATAGTTTTGGGACATAAGATCTCATGCAATAATAAAGAGGTGGCAGAACTAAAATAAAGGTTCTCGAGAAGCTTCTACCATCGAGAAACATCAAGGGTGTTAGAGAATTTTTTTGGACTATTGAATCAAGGAGGTTTCATTCATGTACTTTGATAAGGAAAAAAAATTATTGTTACTAATGTTTACATTTTAGAGCATTAAAAAGAGAGGTTGTTGTAAAAGTTCAAGGATATGTATTGGAGCCTAAGGTAGAAGAGCTCAAGCATGGATAAAAGGATAAAGGATGAAGATCAAGTGATGAAAGAAGCTCAAGACATGAAGATCAAGTTTGGATAGGTTTAGGAAAGTGTCTTACCTAAACTTGATCTTTATCAATGCTTGAAAGGGCTCTCACATTTGCATATCAAACTTACATGTGTAGTTAAACATAGGATTTGCATAAATGTTTTAGCTATTAGTTGAATTTGAATATGGTATTAACATATTGGGAATTGTATTAGAAAGAAATATAGATTTTAAAGTGATAAATCAAGAGGTAATGTTACCATATGCCTCATGATGAGTTTAAGTGAATTGAAATGTTGGTTGAAGTTGTTTATGTGCGTTTTAATTTGTTTGAATCTATTTATGATGTTAATTTTGGTTTATGAAAGTTTAGAAAATGGTTGTGGAAAGGTCTAAGTAGTTAAAGAATTAAAAGATTTTATAACTAAGCTACTTATTATGTTTTGAATTAATTGAATGTTTTTATTAATTGAAAAAATCCTTGATATATGTTTTAAATCTTATTTGAAGCCTTATTCAATATTTGGATAGTTAAGATTCATTTTAGTAATTTATTTGCATTTTTAGAATTGAAATTCGTTTGGTTTAAGATCATTTGTTGATATGCCTCAAATCTATCTAGATTTGAGTTATCATCGTTTAATCTAATTTCTTAGTGCTCAAATGTATTTTCATTAATTAAAAATCATCATAAACATTTTTTTAAGGTCTCAAGAGTGTACTAGAGTTTTTAATTCAATTTTTAAGCACTCAAAATGATGTTTGATGCTCCAAGAACACATTTTACTCAAAGCTATCTCTAATGCCTAGTTTAGAGTTTAGGAGTTTTTATGTCTTTTTATCTTCCGAATAGCTAGATATGTCTCCCAATGGCTTTACCCCCTTCCTAGCTCTATATTTAGCATTCATAAACACTTTAACAGATCTAGATGCTCAATAAACAAGTTTATAAACTAAAATTCTTGAGAACTTTCAATGCTATCTAGATTTTGCTCTTTATTGGTTCATCTTTATTTCTCATGTTTTATTTTGTTTCAATCTCGTCTCTAGAGCTGCAAAATTATTTTTCTTACTTTTTTTGGATACTCAAAAGTTATCTTGAGTTTTTTTTTTTTTTGCATTTATATGGTTGGATTTCATTAAGTATAAACTTATATTTATACATATATCAAAAATGTTTTTTCACTTTTTGTTCTTACTTTAATGATGACTTTGTTATATTAATTTGTTTATAGGTGTGAAAATTTGTTGTGTTTAGTTTTTTTAAGGTTTCAAGATGTCCTGGAATTTCTAGTTTGATTTTTAAGTATTTACATTTTCAGTTTAATCTCCAAATTTACAGTTTGCTTAAAACTGTCTACATTAACATGCTCTATCATTCATACTTAGTTTTGGCTATCTAAATATGATTTTTGTGATTAGAAATTGCATAAAACTATTGTATATGTGTTTTCCTATCTTCTAAGAAGTTTTCTAACCTATTTTCGTGATTAGATAAGGTTAAAATCATTTGTTTATAAGGATGAAAGTTTGACGACTTATATTTGGACAGCTTTTGTGCATCTTGCTTAAATCTAATTTTTAAACACTATAATTTCATGTTTGATGCTTCAATTTGACTTTGTATGATCTATTGAGGAGTATAGAGGCTTGGCATTATTTTATTTTGCCTATAAAAGTTTTAGAATTGTTTATATAGATTAAACTAGCTGTGTTTTGGTTACTAATATTGGGAGATTTGTTTGTGCTTAATGTTAATTGAGTTTGGGCCTACTCTTTTCCATTAAAATAGATTTGATAGGTTATTCTTGACCTGTGAAAACCAATATTTTAGTTATCGTGATTATTTAATGTGAATTGGATTGTCTTATGCTATATAAGAGCATTAGAGATTGTATAAGACATAAGTGTTGCATTAGTTACATTTGAGCCCTTATCTTGTTTTGATTTTAATCAAGGTTTTTTATAAGCTATATAAGCTTGAGTTGAGGCTTTGGTAGCCTAAGTTTTGAGTTTCTTTTATGGGAACAATTGTTGTATTTGGATTTATTTTGAAGGCTCACTCTTCAACCACTTAAATAAGTTTGTTTTATTTTTTTCTTGACCTTAGAAACAAGAATGGTAATCAGGTTCCTCTTGACCCTTATCAATCAAGATTGTATTAGGTTACTCTTCACCCTTAAAGTAAGATTTTAAAGGTTCCTATTGATCTTATAATAAGATTGTTGTAAGGGTTACTCTTCAATCAATTAAAGTAAGATAAGTTTTTAGTAAATTTTCAACATGTAGTTAGAGAAAGGACGCAGTCTATCTATGCGATAGGCAAACCTGTATAAAGTAATGTGTTCATCTCTTCCTTTATCTCTTTCAGTTTATGTTTGTTGTGTTTTTTATTATTGATTTAATTTAGTTAATATTCCCATAAATATATCTTTATATTTAGGTTAAATTTTGATTAGAGATTACATTTAGTTAAAATTTTCCCCAGGTGTTTAAATTGTTTTGGTAGGAAAGAAATTTTTTAAACAATCAATTAACCCCCTCATAGGTGCCACAGGGCTTACAGGTACATACTGGATTTTATCGTTGATTCATAAAATATTTCCCAATTATTGCTCAACTCCTTACCAAATTGTTAATTAAAGATGCATCTTTTCACTTTGATGCTAACACTTTAAACCCTTTTGACTTGTTAAAGGTGGCATTGATATCAGCATCAATTCTAACTTCACTCGATTGGTATCTACCATTCAAGATGTATGATATGAAAGACGAAAAATTATGGTGTGTTTTAAGATAACGGAAGGAGAATATACTATTTTTCATCTACTATGCCTGCAAGAACTTGATAAGAGCATAATTGAAATATACAACTAACGAAAAGGAATTGCTAGCTGTAATGTTTACATGTGACAAATTCCACTCTTACCTTTTAGGCCTAAGGAGCCTTCAAAATAGAAAAACAAGTTGTTTTAAAGGAGAAAAAAATAAAGAAAATCAAGATTAAGGAGTATTCAAGATTCAAGAAGCTGTCTAGATTTTCCAACAAATAGGGCCTCCACCTACATCTGTTATTTATCTCTCCATTGTTTTCCTTTTTATGTTTAATCTGAACTGTGGTTTGTTGAACATGATTATGGATTACTATATCTAGTTTTGTGTTTATTCTTGAATTGTTATCTAGCTTTTGTCTTATTGATTTACCACGTGGTTATTTGTGTTAATTGTTGATCTTATAATACTTCAAATCAAAAGATTGTTTTGGTTTATTGGAGTTAGGATGTGTAATGAAAGTTGGTGTGTTAACAAACCTCCATTTATTAGGTTAAACATAATTAAAGAGAGATCTTAGTTTCTTATTAATTGTTCTTAGGGTTGTTTCAAATCTAATTGCATATTTAGGAGATGTGTTATGAATTGAGAGGTTGTAATTTAGCTTATAAGTGTTTCAATTGGGATTAATTGATTATATCTCAAGAGAGGGAATTCAAACTATTGGATATATAAGACCAAACACAATTAAATCAATAACATAAAAGGAAGATAAAAAATAATAAAATAACTCCTAAATCTTCATCATTGAGTAATTTGATTGTTTTTCTTTCTTCTGCAGTTTAATTTATTGAATTCATTAGTTAAGCTTAATTTTCAATTTCTATAATTTTATTTTACCTTAAACAAAGCTCAATTTATATTTTTAGGTGTCTATATTCAATCGTCGTTGGGTTGATATCTATTATATTATAAGTTACTACTTATATACTTACAATGTAGCAAAAACTAGCAAATAACTAACGCAATTTTAAACTAGAAAAAATGACATTTTATGACGCAAGAGTGTCTTATGATAGGATATAAGATTTCGTGCAAGGGAATAAAAGTAGATCCTATAAAGATTGCAGTGATAGCTCAACTTCCTCCACCCAATTCAGTTAGGGTGATTAGGAGTCTCATAGGATGTACTAGATTTTATAGGAGGTTTATCAAGACTTTTCAAGATTTCAAAGCCCCTAACTAATTTGTTAACCAACGACAGTATATTAAATCTTGATGATAATTGTATGCGTTCTCACTGATCAAGCTTTCTATAAAAAAAAAGCGGTTCAAGAATGTATTCTCTTATCTAAAGTTCCTCCTTTTGCATTCACTTCCACCATCGTGGATGGTTCAGCTACTCCTGATGCCACGAAATGATTAAGAATTCACAAAAGAAGCTTACCTAGACTTCCCTTAGCAATTTGACTAAAAGCCTTATTAGATCCCACCAGCCATATGGCCTCCTATAGCCAAGACTCTGCATACATGTCTTTTGGTCTATAGTTCAAGCGAGCTATGCATGTTAAGAGTGCATAAAGGCTCAAACAACTTTGACAGGAGCAATAGAAGAATCCAAATTATGAATGACCTGTTTAATGGATGCGAAGGTTGGGCATTGGATGTCCTATAAAGAAGTAAGCTTTTATTAGGCTTTGGCCTGGTTGTGATAGGAAGGGGTTGTTGTAATGTAACCATCTTTATTTTTACTTTAATTTCGCAAAGAAAACATGGTCCTATCTTAGCTATATTGATGGATGAACTCTATTAGCACTTCTTGACAGGATAGGAGATTACGAAAGAAAGCATATCTATAGCTGACTCTTTGATAATTAATTTTAGTTTATGTTTTTATAAGTGTTTTGCATGTGTTTCTTGCATACTAAGTTGATATTATTATATTTAAGCCTTGTTTTGTGTGTTCTTGTTTAGTATAATTTTGATTATTATTTTGTTTGTGATTAGTATTAATTTGGAGTAAGTTTTGTTTATTTAAGTGTTTTTATTTATGTTTATGTTTTATTATTTAATTATTAATGTTGAGTTAGAATTAAATATTATTGGTGCATTTATTTATTGTGTAGGGTAAATTAAATTTGAAAATTGAAATTAAAAATTGAAGTTGGAAAGAAAAAAAAGAGAAAAAAAAGAAACATGAAAGAAGAATGAAGAGTGCAAGGAGAGAAGGCGACATCCCCAAACCAAGTCCAAGCCTGGAGGCCTGGACTGCACAGCCTGGAAAGCCTTAGCCCACAATGCCTGGAGCTGCCCAGCCCGTACCTACTGAAGCCTCCTGGACCTACCACTGAGCCCGCGAGCTGAAGCCAGCAGTCGCACCTGGAGCTCCTGGCCTACCCACTCGCTGCTGGACATCTTGGCACTTGGACCTGCGTAGACTGCTTGAAGTCTGTTGGATCACTACTTGGACCACGTGGTCTGAAGCCCGCACATGGCCTGGACTATTGGCACGTGAGCCCGCCTGCCTCACCTTCGGTGGACCCACGCTTGCTGACTCACTTGGGCTGTCCCTGTGCCCGAGCCTGCGAGCTGGATAGCCTGGCCTTTCCCTGCCATTGGACTCCCTTAGACTCGCATCATTTGTTGAGCCCCAACACCTGGACCAGACCCTCCTCCCAGACATCTCCAGTCCACCAAGTCCTGTACCACCCTCCAAGACCGCATGCCTCCCACCAGCAGCCCATGCCCCCAAGCCCTCCAGACCCCTGCTGCCTGGACCCAAGACCCCAGCAGCCCTGCACCTCACCCATGCACACGTCCCTCCCCACCAAGCAGACAGACCCAGTAGTTGAAAGATAAAAACACAGACATCCCTACACACAAAAATAAGGGTTTCGGACAGGATTAACAACGAAGGAAACAGACAGAAAAAAGGAGGAGGCACGAACAAGAAAGGAAGAAAGCAACAACCAACACCCAAGAGTAGCACACAACTTTCAAGCACCATACAAGCATCAAATTTCAAGCTCCAAACCTTCAAGAGATCTTTCAATATTTAATTTTTTCTAGATTTTTTACTTTTTTACTTTTTTTCTTATTTTTATTTATCTTATCTTATTTTATTTTATTTTTGGAAAAATATGGATATGATTGAACTTATTATTATTATTATGTGTGGTTAAAATATTTTTAGGATTTGTTATTAGAATTATTTGGGATCCTTTGGTTATTAATTTAATTTTATAAATATTTGTGTTATTTATTGAGCTTAAACCCTACAACAAATCAAAAGAGTGAGTTGGGTAATTTGTGTTAGATGTTCAATGAGAGTTGGCATTTAATAGATTTATAGACAACAAGTTATTAATTTATTAGGAAGAGATTTCGATAAATTAATATACTTCCTGTAGGATAGCTTCATATCTAGTTAAATGTTTAGGAAAGGCTTTGCATGTCGAGAGATCCCAAAGTTAATCATAGATTATTTAATTTGTGACATTTAGTTTCACCTTGAGAGAGGGTAGCTAAAATATTAGGAAATCTTAGGCCAAATATAAATTAGTTCAATTAAAGAAAAGGAGAACAAATAAGGATAACAATAAGTCCTATTCTTGAATCTTGTTTTTTCTCCGAATTTTCGTTTGTAGTGTTGGCGATTGGTTGTATTGTTGGTTTTTGCTTCCTATTTGTTTAAATTTATTTCTAGAAGAAAGTGTAAACCCAATTAATAGGGTATCTTGATTCAATCCTTGTGGGATTGATATTTGTTCTTTACTACAAGTACGACCCATATACTTGCGATTTTAAGCATAAAAATCATAATTTGTTTTACGAACAAACAACATTTTGACTCCGTTCCCGGAGATTGTTTATTTTAACATTTTGTTTAGTTTGGCTGACTTTGATTTAAGAGTTTTTATACCGTTCCTTATATGTTTTAAGGTGTATAAGCACAAGGAGTACAAGATGGTCCAACGAGCTTAGTAATGCAAGGATTCGAGGAATAAGAGGTGATGATTCTGTTTGATACGGTGACAGCTCTTCAAACACAACTTTCAACCCTTAGTGAACAATTATATAATTTTTACAAGGTACATCTTCCTATTTTATTAGACCTGTGCAGTTTCATTGTGAATTATGTGGGCGGGATACCCATGACACAAATGATTGCTTTATAATGGAGTCATGGGGATTTGAGCAACCAAGAGGTAACAACCCTTATTCTAATGATTATTATTCTGGGTGGCAAAACCCCCCATATTTTTCATGGAATACTAACAATGCAGGTTACCAAGTATACGCACTAGAACCTCTCGATTTTCAAGAAGATTACTTTGACACTTAGGTGAGTAGGATGTAGAGCAAGATGGACAAGATGATAGATGTGTTGGACTCTAAGTTTGCAAGGATGGAGGAGAATTAAAAGCGGATGGAGGAGAATCAAAAGCAAATGGGGGACAAGTTTGATCAAATTACCCCGAGCAATGCTTCATCCATACACAACTTAGAGGTACAAGTAGGTCACCTCACTAATACTTTCGTTTCTAGACTTACAAGTAGCCTACCAAGCCTTCTTCAAGCAAATCCAATGGAGCAGTTACAGGCCATAAAAATTATCACAAGAAAGGAAGAATATGAAATAATGGAGGAGGCTGAATGCTAAAAGGAGGAGATTCAAGATGAAGTGTAAGAGAAGGAAGAAGAGTAGGAAGATTTTTCTAGTGCTAACTTAGAGAATGATCTATAGCCAATCTAGCTGAAGCCTGAAGTTCTCGAACAGGATGAAAAGCCTCCATATTTTTCATCTACACCACTACAGAGACTATCTTGGGAAAAAGGTGATCTCTAGAAAGGAGAGTGGACATTATAGTTCGATGATGAAGCAGTTCGATTCCACTCCCCTGAAGCTTTGGAGCATCGTGCTAACTAGGAGCTTACATCAAGGGAAGTTGCTCCAAGCTCTTTACGGCGTTTGAGCATGCTATTGGTTGGGCTCAAACATCCATTTGACAATGGATAGTATTGACATGCCAAGGGCCAAGTTAATGACTTAAATTAGCATGTTTCTTTTTTTTATTTGTTTCTTTTTTTGTTTAGTGTTGTTTTGCTTTGATTTAATCGTATTTAATTTGCTTTTGAGTTTGTTTGATCTTTAAATTTTTTTCCCCTTTGATCTCTTTTGTTTTGGGTAACTTGGTGAAGCTTAAAGGTTTGTTGTGCATCTTAGCTTCTTGAAGGATCAAAGGAAGAGCGGAAAGATGATTCCTTACTCCTTAGAATGACGGACACTAGCATAAGCCTTTCTAACCCTTAATCTTTTTGTGTTTTGTTTTTGTTAAGTTTTGTTGTTATAATTTCCACATTGAGGACAATGTATTGTTTAAGTTTTGGGAGATAGATGTTGCATGTGTTGCATTTTTTATGGCATTGTTTGCATTTTGTTATTTAGGATTAATGTTTTAGGCATATTAGGGTGCTCTTTATGTTGTTTTGTGTAAGCAATGGATCCACACTTGAATCAATTTGGTTTATGTTGCAATGAGATTCCATCATGCAAGTTGGAATGAAATTAAATGCATGTTTGAACTCGAATTAGGTCACTTGAGTAGAATACAAACCATGTTAAATGATGAAAAGCAGTTGGTTGCATAAGCTTACTCAGAACTTGACACTTGAGCAAAGTGGTAGTTTAGAGATGTATAATGAATTTTAATTTGAGCCAATGTGAGATTGAACCTATATAACTCCATCTATAGTCATTTAATTTCTTTGTATGTGGGATGCTTCCTTAGGTTATTATCTTCAGAATTTTCTTTGAATCAGTTTGAGTCTACTGAATGTATAATTAATAAATGTGATTAAGGCCCCTTTTTTTGTTAACCCTTGGCTTAAATGACATACCTATTATTATACTTTACTACCCCCATTGAGGCTTAACCCTTTTCTCGAAAACACCCTATTTTAAAACTCAAAACCCCATTGGCTTACCTATTCATAAGCTTAGTAGAGTATTTAGTGATGCATTAGTTGGGATTTTGAGCTACATTTTTTTTCTGAGATGAGTTTACCTATATTGCTACTTTTTTAGCGCAGTTCAGTTAGCTACTATTTTGTTTATTATTTCGTTATTATTTTCTAAAAACAAAAAAAGAAAAGAAAAAAAAGAAGAAGGAAAAAAGTAGAAAAGAGAAAGGAATAACATTTAGTAGCATCAATAAGTTTGGAGTAGTAGTGTTATTCATTTTTATATCTCAGAAGTCTATTTTTGTTATGCCTTTGTGCATTTGATGCTTTATGGATGCTTGTGAGGACCCTTTAAATCCCTTTTTCACCCACCTTAACCCTAACCCCATTACAACCCGAAACAAAGTCCTTATGATCTATTTTTAGCATTAAATCATTATGGAGAATAATTGGTCTATTAGCAAGCTTATGATAGCGTAGTTTCCTATAGGAAGTTTGAGAGAAACATGAACCACCAAACACTTGAGGGAAATGAGTGAAATCGTGAGAAAAATTCATTTTGCATCTGTACTTATCTTTAAGCAATGGTTTTATAAATTGAGTTTGCTTATGCACACTAATGAAAAGTAGTCATGATATATGTATTATCTTGATACTTGAGTTGGCTAAATTTTGTGAGATTGCATGCTTTGATCTTTATGACAATGAAGTGATAGAATTGATTGGGTGTGTTTGATTTTGCTTGAGGACAAGAAAAGGTTTAAATGTGGGGAATTTTATAATTTTGATTTATTATGTATTTTTTAAAATGTTTTTCATGTGTTTCTAGCATAATAGGTTGTTATTATTGTGTTTTAAGATTTATTTTATGTGTTTTTGTTTAGTAAAATTTTAATTATTTTTTTGTTTGTGTTTAGTATTTATTTGAAGTAAGTTTTGTTTATTTAAGTGTTTTTATTTTTGTTTTTATTTATTATTTAATTATTAATGTTGGGTTAGAATTAAATCTTATTAGTGTATTTATTTATTGTGTAGGGTAAACTAAATTTGAAATTTAAAATTAAGAGAAAAAAATGAAAAAAAGAGCATGAAAAAAATTGAAGCAAAAGACCAAGTCCAAGGCCAAACTTGACCTATGGATTAGAAGGTTAGAACATAAAATTGGAGCTCATGGAGGTGGCCTACAGTCCAGCATGCCTGGATAAGCCTAGGCGAGCTACACTTGGCTTCGCTGGACCACCTGGACCAATGCAAGGAGCCAAGCCTAGATCTAAAGGAAGTAGCTTGCAAGAAGCATGGCCTGGATCGCTAGGCTGCACAATTCTTCCTGTCTAGACCAAGCCTGCGCATGCTGATCTGCTGACGTTCATGGGTCACACCAACGTCCCAACCCGCGCGCTTCCTTCCCTTCCCCTGCCTGGACCACACCAGCGTCCCAACCCTGTACCGCTCACGACCAACCCGTTACTCCCGCCTGTTGCCTGCCTTAAGCTCTCCAGACCCCCTACTACCTGGACCCAAGAACCCAGCAGCCCTACACTGCTCATGCCCAGCCCGCTACCCACACCTGCTATCAGACTTGCTCCACCAAGCTCCTCCAAACTAGCCCACCTACACCTTTCCAGTCTAAGATAGCAGCAGCCCTTAAAGACATCCAGACAGAATAAAGACAAAAGCGAAGAACAACCTTAGGTGATTAATACGGACAGAAACAAAGAAAGAACGAAGCGAACAACAGAAAATGAGAGGGGAATAGCCCTAGAAATAGGAAAATAATAGGAGGGAAGCAGAGGTGGCACATCAAGAGCCAGTACTCCTAAATTAATTATTTAGGGCCACAACAAGGCAAGTACATTAAGTTGGAGCACACAAGCAGATTCAGAAGAAAAAAAGGGAGGAGCAAGAGCAAAAATTACTTACCCAAGCTTCCTTTTCAAACACCACACAAGCTTCAAACATCAAGAGTTCTTTCAATATTTATTTATTTATTCAAATTTATTTTGTTTTTTGTTTTTATTTTTATTTAACTTATTTTTATTTTGTTTATCTTATTTTATTTTTGGAAAAAAATGAACATGATTGAACTTTTTGATTATTATATGTGGCTAAAATATTTTTAGGATTTATTGTTTGAATTATTTGGGACCCTTTAGTTATTGATTTAATTTTAGGAATATTTGTGTTGTTTATTGAGCATGAACCCTACAACAAATCAAGAGAGTGACTTTGGTAATTTGTGTTAGATATACAATGAGAGTTGGGATTTAATAGACCTAT
>JAOXYD010199913.1:0-22325 GCA_028565735.1 Pinacopodium congolense | reverse complement strand
ATGGACTATTTTATAAATTTTATAAAATTCAGAGACTGATTTATAATTTTAAAAAAATATCCGAAATGGTATTGATATTGATCGGTACAGGTACAGTACCATTTTAAAGCCAAATCCGATTTCGGTACCTGTACGATATTCAAAACTTTGTTTAAAACACATATTGGCACATCTTAAATTTTCTTGACTTTTCAAATGCATCAAAACTTGAACATTAGTAACAATATTATTTTATCATCATCAAAACACCTGATTAGAACCTCCCTTTATTCAAAATAAGTGCACGTACTAATTAGAGGTCTTGATCTTGTCTGATTTGAGATTGGATATTATTTCATTAAAACTAATGGGATTTAAAAGACCCATCACCTAAGAAATCTTGTCCTTCACAAAGATACAAAGTATGAAGTTACGGAACTCCTCTTTAATTGTAGAAATAAGGATCTATTCAATAATAGGTGAGCACCTTATTATAACCTCATTTAATTTAACATTGGAAGGGATTAAAGGATTTAAAAAGGAAAGTTCAGGGATTTCATTGATTGGCACCTTATTGAACCAATAATAATGCCAAAAAGAGTAAGAGGTTCCATCACTTGGTTTAATGATCATGTTGCAAAATCGAGATGCAAAAGCAAAAACAAAAATTTTCTTTGATTTCCTAAAAAGTCAAGATCCCTTTAAACTATAGAAATAATAAATCACAAATATAATAAATCATAAATCTATATTTTCACATTATTATGAAGGTTGATCATTGTCTTTGTCTTTCTCATATCGTGATGAAAGAGCCACTTTAGTCGCACATATGTCTGACCTCTAATGGTATCCATGGATCAACCTTAGAGAAACTCAAATATTGAGAGGAGAAAATAAGTAGTCCTAGCCCCTCTTATGTTTCTTCCTTTATATAGAACAGCATAAGATGTTTCTTAATATTAATATTAAAAAATTATTATAATTAAAGTGAGACCAAATATCATATATTTTACCCTAAACATTCTAAAATTTCACAATTAAGTCTAACTTAATTGATTTTTTCCTCCTCAATTAATCTATATGTGTAATCCATTAGGTTCCTAATATGATGACAATGATTATAAATTATTATTCTAATTTATAATTAGAATTAGATAAATTAAAACTCCTTTTAATTCTTTAATTAAATAATTTATAATCATAAATCAAGATTGACATGTACAACATGCCATGATTACTTAAATATTAGGAGTGTCAAAATGGTTTTTAACTTAACTTGTCTGTGCATGATTTTTCTGTATAGTTTAATCTTTTCGTCATATAATGTTCTGATTAGATATAGAATATAGAATTAGTGTCTTCTCTATTTGAGTTTCATCATATAAGTTCTCCACTATTAGTGATTGATTTTGTTAATGACATTTGAAAACTCTTTTTCAAAGTGTTATTCCACCTTGACCAAAAATTTCTTAAATCAATACTAATTAAAAACAACAAAACATTCACCCTAATTGCTTTACTATGATGAATCCTGTATTGATCACTCAACTACTTCCATATAATTTAAGCTATATCTAATGACTACTTAATGAACTATCCATGGCAAGAATAGATCATAAGTAGTATCAAAATATAACAATCTCTATACAAGATAACTTTGGTAATCGCAAGTCTAATGATTACTTATACAATCATCACAATGAGTATTTCTATAGACACATAAGTAATGTTCCATATAGAATTCTTATATCGAGTCAGTTTAGTAAACTTGTTCTCTAATAACCATCCATACGTTTGTTTAAGTATCTTCATACTTTAGTTTATAAGATCAACTACTTTCTCCATAAGAAAAATCATAACGTGTGCTAGTCTTTCTGATTTATTAATGTCCAGTCTTAATAAAGTAACAAATAAAAACAATTTAGGGACAATACATAATTATAATATGAATCTTATAATTATGGTCTCCATTATAATTTCATTGGTAAAACATGTTTATCCCATTAGTTAATTAAACGAATATATATAGGATAAATAATGTCTTTGATAAAATATGTCATAAATCAATGACCAGCCGATTGGTTGTATTGTATAAACCAACATATGACAACCTGCCTAATACACTTTATTAATTTGAAAAGATTTCATATTATCTATGATGAACCATATATAGGCTTAATGATCCACAAATTGACATTTTTAAGATAGTGAGCATGGTTCCATCTCAACCATGAATCCTCTCTATCCATAAGGATCCTCTAAATTTGTTTGGCCATAAAAGTTTTGTTAATGATTCTAATATAAAGAATGTCTAATCGTTCTTCTAGTTATGGATAGTATAGAATACTCCACTTAATTTTTAGCATTGCTTTCCTTATAGTATATCTAGACCATAGGAATCTTTTAATTAGTTGTTCAATGTATTTTATAATGTTCATAAAGAGGAAGACGTAAGAAGACATTATCTTATATATATATATATATAAGAGTTTTTGTTTTTATATTTTGAAAAGTTATAACAATTCGTTAATACTAAATTAATTACGATAAAATATATTCACTAACGTAAGTATATTCATTTTCATATCAAATCTATTATAAATTCATAATTACATTATCTTCCAAATCATATCTATATTACCTTTTTAAGGTCGTCAACATAATAGCATGGTCAAGTAATCAATGGAAAGACTACTACTGTGAGGATGATCAAGGCACTTAAATTGATATATGGAGAGTAGTTGGGTTGGTTCCCACTAACCATTGGAACAACACCTATAACTTATTATAGAATTATTTAACTTATCTTGGATAGCCTCCATAAGACTATTATCAATATCAAGAAAAAAGAATCAAAGGTGGGAGAGCTATTAATAAAGGGCATATCTGCATTCAAAACTTCATTCAAAGGCACTGAGGCATCCATCCACAACCTAATGACAAAAGTTGAGCATCTAGTTCAAGTAAAAGAGGAATCGAGAAAGAGATAATTGTTAGTTAAGGTTATAACTACAATAGAATCTCGATGCGAAGCTATATAGTCTTCCCTACATAACTTAGTGACATAAGTCAGGCAATTAGTTGAACTAATTATAGAATAAAAGCGAACTAGTGTGCCTACTAGTACAGAAGTGGAGTCAAAGGAGTGGCATGTGATGGAATTAACAACAAGTGAGGGGATTCAACACTCAATATAGATGAGGAAACAAAATAAGATACTGATGTTACAATTATTAAAAAAGAAAAATAAGTACCTTTGTACTTTTATTTTATCAGTATAACAATTTATGATTGCAGGCAGGAGATTGGATATCAAGATCTATTTTCAAGATACCTCCTACAATCTAGATAAGGTGAAGAGAGACATTAATTGATAGGTGTTATAGCTCAGGTATTTTCGTTGAACCATCGAGCATTTGGAGAACTCAAATGAAGGTATGGATTAAGAAAGAGAATAATCATTTTTTAACATTAAGGTCAAGCTAAAAGACCTAAAAGAAGTGCTTGTTAGGAGGCAACCTAAACTCTATCCAATTCCTTTTTTATTTTTATTTGTCTTGATTATTATAACTTAATGCCTGTATGATTACATTTCAACATATTTTCATTAGATTACATTTGCATGTTTTTAGTGTTTTATTTTTATTTGGTTTTCATATCAAATTTGGTTGCAAATTTGTCTCATATATGCTTAATTTTGTTGGAGGGACATTGCCTATGGAATTGATCATGGTTATGAAGTTATGATCTTTTTTTTTTAAATAAATGTGGTTTAAATGCATCACTTGAGTTAATTTTTAATTATAGATACTTTTAAAAACCACTTATGGATATTAAACACCCTATGGATGATTATAGTGAATCAAAATTTGCTATTAATTATGGTTTTTAGAGTTTAATGAATTACAGTTAGATGTGTTTTTTGCTAAACTTTTTATGCATAACATGTGTTATATTTTTATTTGGGATTAATAATGCCAAAGGGTTTTTGAAGAGGGTTTATATGTCAATTTTGATTCATCGATAACTCATTATCTTCCCCATTATGTTCAGTTGATGAATTTAACATGATGCTCTTATATGATGTGATAGAGGATTGATAAATTTGAACGCTTCATAAGCCTCGCCTTGAACATTATAGAACATATTACATGGCTTAATGCTTTAACTGTAATTACTTATTCAATAACAATTATAATGTGTATGAATGGATTTCATGGCTTATGGATTGATTGTGGGGCATTGATATGATTTATTTACACTTGACTAAGTGTTATATATATAAATAATGAAGAGAGTCAATGTTTAATGGATGTGCTTATGGACGTAACGTGTTTATGGATGTAACTTTGCAACCAAGTTTAATTTTCTTCTCTTTTGTTTATTTTCATTGGATTTAGTTTTTATTTTTATTTCATTATAGATTTTTAAACATCTGCATTCATAGGATTTAGTTTAATGTTTTTTTATTTCATGCCTTTGTTATTTATCACATCTTGATCTAGTTTTTTAGACAAGCACGTACTTTAATATTGATATTTAAGTAATAGACAATAAGTTTTTATTAGTTTCTTCGTGACATTCAAAACTACATCTTATGAAATAGACTCTCTCCTTCATGCCTACGGATTGGTCTTGGACTTTCAAAGCGATCACATTCTCTTTCCCTTTTTACACTTAATTTGTTGTTAATCTAATGATGATCGCTTAGATATTTTATCTTAGAATGATTTTGATAATTAATAGATTATTAATTGTGGTATTTTAATTAAATTGAAGCTTTTAATTTAGCAAACATTGATCAACTCTTGAATGATTTGTAACTCCACTTTTATTTTCTTTTTCCTCCTTTATTTTGAGTGATTTGCATGTGTGATGAAGTTCTAAGAACTTTTCATGTAATGTTTTATGTGAATTTTGAATAGGATGTAGCTGAATGTTTAAAATTTTGAAAAAAAATTGTGTATCCATTTATTGAATAAAGTGAGCAAAATTTCACTCCGTTGGCTTCATATCGACAAAAATGTTGGCATGTATGAGTGTTACTAACAGCAATTTAAGAATTTGATCTATCCTAATAACTTGGGGTGTTTACGAAAAAATGTTTACCTTCATGCTAAAAATCTATATAACATCTTAGATAAGCTAAAAGAGGACCTTAGTTGAGTAACCAGGAGACATTCATAATAAGGTGCTTTCCATCGTATTAAAAGACTAAATGACCTCTGAATCAATTACTCTAAGGGTAATTTGTGTTTTGTTTTGTTTGTCTTTAACATCCTTGACTAATTTTGCATGATGAACTATATGAAACAACTTAGATGCATAATGTTACATATGATAACAACATTTTTTTTCTTCATGGAGTTATAATTTGTGCTTTAAATCAATTTCATTGGTTGGTTTTTATTTGTACTTAATTAACTTTCAACTTTTAGATAAGATCATTTAGAGTGGATGTTTAAGTTGTTGCATAAGGACGAGTAATAGCTCAAGTGTAGGAGAATTGGATAGCACCCAAATTATACATCTTTTAGGCAAGTTTTCTTGATCATAATCTTAAAGATCAATTCCATGTTATTTAGTTTATTATTAAATAAGATGCTACTTATTTTGTTTACAATGATTATTCATGTTTTGTAGGATTTTGGTGAGCCTTTTAATGCACTTTTAAAGTTAGAAGAGATATGGAACCAATTTAAGGAGTTAGAGCATCAAGGTATAAAGTTCCACATCAAATATATAGGTCATAGGACAAACTGTGAAGAGTGCATCAAGAAGAGTACGAGAAGCTAAAACCAGAAAAACTCAAGTGTGAGGGACTTTGGTGAGAAATTAGATGCAGTTTTAGAGTTAGAATTATTATGGAATAAATTTGGAGAGAAAAAAAATTATGTTATTTAGTTACACACCAAATTTTAAGGCCAAATGATGAACGACAGAGAGTGCATAATGAAAAGATTCAGAAGAGCCAAAAGTTGAAAGGTTGGAAGGTCCCATGCCTAGGGCCATGGTTTGGGCCACAACTATATGATATTCCCAAAAGTCCCATAAGGTGGGTATTGTGTATTTAATCATTGTTTGGGTTTTTTTTCTTAGTGTCTTTAGTTTCTTGAATCCCCATAACTGCCACCACGACCTTGAAAGAGATTCTTAATCCATATTTAAAAAAACATGGAGCAAGATTAGAGGAGAAAATCATGTCTAAATACTTAAAATTGAAGATCAATGGTGGATTTTACAACAAAAATGACCAAGGATTCAAGAGATTCAAGAGCTTTGACTATGAACCTTTATATCCCTTCTCTTCTTATGACCATTATTGTTGTTTTTATAATGTTTTGGAGATTAATTGTCTTATAGGACTTAGATAATTATGAACCCTATGATGTAGTGTTACGTTTTTTCTATGAATTAATGTTAAATTTCCATATTTGCTTTATATTCACTTATAGAGTTAATAACATTGGTTTTTTTATTGTTAGGTGAATGTAAAATTCAATTCCAATGTTGTGATTACATTTTTTAAGATTAAGAAATTGAATGTATGATTAGATTGATCCATAAGTGATGCATCTTGCATAGATACATAGAGATAGGCTTACATAAGATGTCCAAATTAGGTGTGAACTTAATCAAAAAAATAAGTTTCATAGAACGAGTTAATGCATTCCAATAATATCTTGAGATAGTGAGAACTTTCGATTAATTTTTCAAAGGAATAGGAACTACGTAACTCAAGAGAGAGAGTAATTTAACTTAAGATAATTTAGATGATCCATAAAATCAAAGTTTAGTGATGAATACAAATACATCTTATGTGGATTAATTATCTAGGTCCTAACTTTATTATTGCTTATTGATTTTTATGAGAATGTCTATAGATTTGCCTTTAGTTATTTCATTTATTTTTATTATTAAATCATATAGAATTTCTCTAGCAATCATAGTTCTCGAGAATCAATAACAAGACTCATAATAACTATACTACATTGTGATATGTGAACTCACCTCATTACATGTTTTAGTATTTTTATTAGAATTCTTTGGTTTATAATTATTTAAAACATAGGCACGTTATATAAAATAATCAAAATCAAATCATATTAATTTTCTATAATCAAAATTGATTATTTAAATTATTTTCCAAATTTTAATAAACCTTGGCCGAGAATTTCTCAAATCAACACTAATCAAGAATAATAAAGCATTCCCCTTATGTATTTTAAGGTGATGAATCTTATATCGACTACTATACTATCTCTATTTGATTCATGCCATATTTGTTGAGTACTACGTAGGTTACCTTTGGTTATGATAGGTGTCATAGGGACCTTGTCGGGGTAGTAAAATTGAATGAAATTGTCGAATTCCTCAGGTGGTAGCTAAGTTTAAGACCGTCAAAGCCTAACTCAACTTTTCCCTTATGATTGTTGGCCAAGAAGTCTATCTATTTTTGAATGCCTCATGCACGCTCTTAAATAAATGTTTCATTAACTCCTAACCCGCAAGTGTTTACATAATGAAGAGACAAGAAATGATAAGATAGAGATACAACAAATTCAACCTTTTACTAACTCTCACAAAATGTCAACAAAGGATCTAGAGCTACCTCCTCTTTGAAGCACACTATTTTAAAGGAACTTTTTATTTGAAACTTTTTAAAAATTTACCCTTAAAAATGGTCAAATCTCTCTACCTAGCAGAGGATTGATCATCCCTTAAATTATTGAAGACTAAGATTTAATTAGATCCTTATAGCCAAAGTATAAACTTAGGGATAAGTTATAAGATATAGGTATATTTGCCTCTATCTACTAATGTATGTCATCCACATCTAGATAGGCACAATCTTAATAGGCTTATCACCTATCCAAACTACCTAGATAAGATAACACGATGATAACATCCCTATTCATAAAGATCTCATCTTTTAGGTTTATCTTATGTGCCTTATCTCTTATATACTAATAACGATCTTATACCCTATAATTCAAGCTTTATTTGGAACATTACTTGTGATCCTATTAGAAGATGATTTTTATCTAAAATTTAAGCATATATGCCTGTTGATCTAACGAATGCACATCCACAGCCAAATTTGTTAGCCATATGTAATCCAAGCTCACGCAATGTACAGTCACATCACTCCATTACTAAATAAAAAAATATTCAAATTATTTGATAGGGGAAATTCTGTAGGTTTTTATGTTATATTTGAAGATTTTTTTATCCTTATTAATGTGTGGATTTATCCTTTTTAAGAGTTATTTTAGTTATATTTCAAGTATAGGTTAATTAGTGGTGTTGAAGTGCAAAAATAGATTAAAAACTAACAATTTATGCAAGAGGACAAGACATCAATGGCCCATTACGATAGCACTATTAATGCCCTATTGAAACCACCATTATACCCAAAAATTGAAAAATAACTAAATGCCCTATCTCAAGTTCGGGGGCTATTATATAGATAGAAACATGAGATTTAAAGATTGTTTAGACCAAAATGACTCAATTACCATAAGAAACTTATTAGGGTTTCCTAATAACTCTTGGAGCGATCTAAAACTATAAGAATAAGAGGATGTAACATAAAAAAAGGAGGAGAGAATTCGGAGAAAAGAAGAAAGAGAAACATGTAAACTAAAGCTAAAATTTCCATGTTATAGTAGTTAGGTTTTCATTTCCCCTTTATATTTAGGTTTTTGTTTCTTTTGCTCTTTCTTTACATTAAGTTATTCAGCTTATGGTTTGTAAGGAGTGTTCAAGGTCGATTGAGGAGAAAAATTTGTAACTAGGATAAGGATATTTTAGTTGTATCTCTTTAACTCTTCCTTTCTTTTTTGTATTAACTCTTTTCTTTTCATTAATAAAGTCTGTGTTCTTTATTTATATCTTTTCCTATATTAATGATTTTATGTGCTTAATTTGCCTTTGTTAAGTTAGGTTACTAAATGGATTGATTATTTTTCAAATTATCTTAATCTATGAAAGATCTTTGTTCGTTCAAGTGCTTAAACATCATGCTAGACTGGCCATCTAGGATAGATTCTTAAGTAATTAGAGATCCTAGAATTCTACCTTAATTACTAGAAAGTCAATAAACAATGCAGTTTAAATCAATAAATGACCCAACATTGGTTAATTAGAATGGTCTTAAATATAAAAGAAAATTTTAGGTTTAAACTTCCTAATCTTCATGCTTATTACCTAAGTTTACTGAATGACCAAACAATAGAATAGGACCAATAGAGATGATGCATTAACTTAACCACAGTTGTATCTTGATTTAGAGAAGATACCCTATATCTACTCACACAAGATTTCCATAGACTTAGTTAATCCATTGAAACTTGAACCTTAGTTAAATCATAATATTAGAAGAACTTTTAACTTATTACTTATGTTTAGATTGAATCATTGATTACTTAATTATTAGTTTAATTATTTAATTTAATTTTGAGTTTCTAGATTTTAATTAAACAGTTTTTCACCTACTAGTTATAGTAGTTCCCAATGGGAGACAATATCTAGACTCACTTTCCTCTATATTACTTGTTAAAGGGGTGCACTTGCCTCTAACTAGTTGTAGGTTATATTTGATTGAATTAGAGTAGGAATAAAACATAATATTCTTGTATAGTAAACCTTTCAAATTTACATACCTTTAGACCTCCTTACTAAATTTAAGTGCCTTTGCACAACCTTAGACTCATCATTACTTAATTGCGTCAATCGTCTTTTGATCTTACATTTGAATC
This sequence comes from Pinacopodium congolense, assembly GCA_028565735.1. Lineage (NCBI taxonomy): Eukaryota > Viridiplantae > Streptophyta > Magnoliopsida > Malpighiales > Erythroxylaceae > Pinacopodium > Pinacopodium congolense. The sequence goes on along the minus strand of JAOXYD010199913.1, from coordinate 12,585 downwards.
TCGTCCTTTGTCAAAGATTTTCACTAATGAGCACCTACGTATTTTAAATCTCACCTACTCTTAAGATCTCATCAACACTACATGATTCACTTGCATATTAGTAGGTCTTTACCTTATTCCCTCCTAGAACATACCCTCTTCATGCCAACTTGCTTACCAAGCATCAGCCAAGGTTTATAAACATTTATATGATTCTGTAATTTAGGACTATTCTAACAATAGGTTATAAGGAGTATCAAAATATAGCAATCTACATACGAGATATTTTAAAGATCCCAAATTAAAGGATTGTTTGAATAATTACCATAATGATAGACACGTAAAAATTTTCTATATGCAATTCTCATATTAATTTTGTTCTGTGAAATTATTTTCCATAAACACTCATGTGTTTGTGTAAGTATCTCCACACTTTATTTTTTCAAATTAATAATTTCCTTATTAGTTTAAACCATCTTCTTCTCAAACTCTTTCCTTCCACTTGTGTTTATGACCTTTGGCAAGATAGGAACAACTGTTTCTTTAATGACTGTGCTTTGGATAGTAGGAGTAATATCAATAAAGTGGTCTCTCATATTATATTTATTCTAAAAAAAACTCATAAGAGATGATATTATTTTATGTTTTTATGCTTTACTAACCTTTGTTTTATAGGTTTAATAGAAATAACTGAAGATGCAAAGTTAAAACTAGCTACAGAAGAAAGACAAGTAGATCATACTATTAGGGAAGAGGAAGAGAGATACAACAATGGTGAGGTGAGTAGAAATTGATAAGGCTAAGATTCCTACAAAAAAAAATATTAAAATCCCATTGAATGATGAAGATAGAAAGAACATCATCAGCAATAAGTAAACCTCAATAGCTCAATGTCAAGAAGACAAGCCTAGGTCTAATTGATGGCCCTGACTAGAAATTTCCTTTTATCACACACTTCAACAAGCAAAGAATAATAGCTCATAAGTATGCTCTTGGTAAAAGTCTACAACAGTGAAGAAAGATATTACTTAAATCCCTAAAACCTACACTGAAGACTCTTTCTCCAAGTCCATTAAACAGTTCCTATTATGAAGAATGAAAGAGGAAGAAGTATATAACTCAGCGTCCCCTACTAACTCTGAATCTAAACCTTCACTTATCCCCCCTTGCACTAAAATTCCTTATGACAAAATGTTCTTTGAGGAGACAAAAGATTTGATCAACTTTAGCTAGAGGAAGAAAGCTAAGTATGAGCAACTATTGTAGGAGAGGAGAAGGCAGGAGACAGGTTCTAAGGTGATAATGCAAGATCCCTCCTAAATCATTAAATCTAAACCAACATCAAAGTAGAGAATGTTAAAGAGCATATTTTGTTTTTGTTATCGTCTCTCGAAACTTTTTATTTATATTATTTCTATTTTGTTTTAATTTTTAGAAGCTTGAATTGTATATTTAGTGCATTAAATATGATGCAACATTGTTTGCCTTAACTAGTAGTTCTTTTCTTTAACTTATTTTTTTAGTTTTTTTTCTTAGGTTAGAGCATTTCGTACTCCCTTGTTTAGACCCTTAGTTCTTTCTTTTCTTAATATCATTTTTCTGATTTATCCAAAAATATTTGGGAAAACACATAATGTGTGTTAATCTTAATATAACAATTTTGAATGATTTAAGGATAATAAATAAATGTAATATGAATCTCATAATTATGATTCATCATATTCCTCATGACTTTAATTAATTATGTCATAGATATATAACTAACTAATCAACTATAGTGTATAAACCAATAATTCAAAAGGTACAAAATCTCTAGATAAAGAGTAGAGTCATAGTTTGGAATTGTTGATGTTACGATTTTAAATATGCTTCTTCAAGTTTATGTTAATAGTGACACGATGTAAGAAGTTGAAAAAAAATTACTGACATATGATTCAAAAATGTATCATCACTCTACACATAACATATGAATTCCTTAATATAACTTACTTAAAAACAAAGCAAATAGTGAAAGTCTTAAAGTATTTTTAGGAAAATTTTCAATAGTGTTAAGGGAATCCTAATAAAAGGTTTATTGATTAAAGATTCTCAGAAGAAAGAGAATATTAAAAGGGTAAAAATTTCTTGACTATACATTAGAATGTTGCACTTTTAAGTACCTAGATATGGAACAATTATATTTTTAGCCCTCTAATTTTGAGAAAATTTCTAATTAAGTTCTCAAATATAAACTTTTTATATTTCAATCCTTCATTTTAATGTTTCAACTCAATGCGGTACTCCTATCTATTTTATTAATGGAAAAAGGATGGAAAAAATAATCCAAAAATATATAAGCACCAAGATTTTTCATAAAACCAAACCCTAAAACCTCCTTAAGCTAATCTCCTATTTCATGTCTCAAAGATGGAGATCTTAAATAAGGTAGAGGACACTAAAATAGATACCAAAAATAGTAAAAAGGCATTAGAAGAAGTCCCTAGTAACAGAGAGGCTATAAACAAAAAGAAGCTGACTGTGGTAGAAACTCTTCATAAGTGGAGATCTAAGCATGGAAAGAAAAGGAGTTCTTCCATTTATAACTCCACCAAATTCAAGAATTCTTACTCATCTCATTATCAAAGAGATTCTCATTTATTCCATTTAAATTTAATGAACCTAATTATTTGTTACTTCTAATGCTATATCGCAAGTATACAGATCGTAAGTTTGTAGTTTAACAAACATCTTCTCACAAGGATTATGATTAGTCACCTAAAAACTTGAGTTACACTTTATTTATGACAAATGATAAAATGGAGATAACTAATATTAAAGTAAACTAAAAAAATCTAACAATTTGACAATCAAGAGTGTAGTAACTTGAGAAATCAAAGATAAACTCTATGAATTACTTCTCATCTTATTTTGCCTCCCCCTTACCTTATTAATTTAATTATATTTGGCCCAAGATATTTAATATTTTTGGTTACCCTCTTTGAATGTCTAACCAAATTTCCCTAATTTATTTAGCTAGGAAATGAGTTGTAATCTCTTGATCTCTCAATACCTGTCCTAACTACCCAACTAGTTATAAAGTAATCCTATAAGTAATTAAGAAATTAGTTAATATCTCTCTTCAATAAATTAATAAACTTATATTTATGGGTCTATTACGATACCAAATCTCATTGTGCAACCTAACAATAATGTCTTAATCCCATCTCTCGATTTTAATTAAGGAATAAACTCAATAAATGACATAAATACATAATATTGAATCAATAAGATAAAGGTTCAAACAAATATTTCAAGAGTAATTCCTAAGAGAAAGTTTAGCTATTCATAATGTAAATGAGTTCCCCAAAAATCAGATTCTTCATACAAAAAGGTAGAAAAACAAAGAAAGAATAAAACTACATGAAGCTTGATAATCTTCCTCTTCTAACCTTAGTACAAAAAGTCTAGAAATTTATTTGTTCTTGATGTTTTCCCCCAATTGATCTTGTTTTCTCCTTTGGACAACCACCAAAATATTCCTTGAAGGCTCCTAGGGTTTCCCACCCTTCTTATGTCTCAAAACACTTCAAAAACCCCAAAACATGTGAAACTCGCGTGACTTTTTAAAATTCAACATCCCACCACTGTGGGATTCCTATGATCATGGCATAGGAGCTCCATAACTCTCTATCATGATCATGGGATTCCCACGATCATAGCTTTATGCTTCCTTTAATTTCTCTATTTCTTCTCCTCTTTTACTCCCTAACATAACTCTAAATGAAGCCACTTTAAGCAACCACACAAATAAGATCCAATTCATGCCCAGTATTAACACTTAACACTTAAAACACATAAACACTAACAATAACCTCAAAAAAATATAATTCTAATTCCTAAACACAATATTGTCATCCTAAACACTTAAAATAACATGGTTAACAACTAAGTAAACATATCTTAATTCACACCTATCACCAATAAGTAATGAATTAGCACCCATTTTAAAGCCTACCTACTCAATTAGACAAATACTTAACAAAAAGCTTCTTTTACCTAAAGAGATTAAAGTAATAAGAAACATAAGTTCTGCTTAGTAGTATAAATGGTGATGTATCATTCAATAAGAAAGTTAAGAAAGAAAATATTTACAAATATTTTTCTAGAAGAGAAAGAAGTTTGGGATCAGCCATTTATCTCTACTTTTAATTAAGCATAGTGAGAAGAAGAAGAAGAAGTTAACTTCAAACTCATAATTAACTCATTAACCTAGTTTCAATTACCACTAAATTTTAGTTTCTTATTGTCTTTTTTATGGGCATTGTTCTTTTTTAGTGTAATCTGTTTTAGTGTTCTTTGTTAGATAACAGTGTTAGTATGGGTTTTACATATCTGATGGTAAAAAGTAAATGCTACAAAAAGCTTGTAACTACACACCAACAATTTTTAAGGAACAAGGTAGAGATAAGGAGATGTAAAATGCTACATAAATTTTGTAACCACAGACCATCCCCAAAAAAATTCAACCTAATAACTAATAACAACGGAACACACACATCCTTGTAATAAATGCAGAATATACATACTTGTTTTGACCCCTTTAATAGGTTTTGTTTTCTCAAGGTAAAGTGTTGTAATAAGATCAGTTTTGCTTTTAGCTATTCACATTTCTGCATTTTTTATCGTGTCATTTTTTATCGAAAGAAATTAATGGAAGTATTACATCTAGTTGAAACATTAAGATAAAGACTGAAATAAGAAACTTTTATATTTGAGACCTTAATTAAACTTTTTCGAAATTACAAAACCAAAATTGTGGTTGTTCCTGCCCAAATACATAATTCTCTTTTGTAAATTTTGTAAGCTCATACGAGGTAATAAGCATATGTGTGGCTCAGAAATTACTATTTATCTATGAGAAAATAAGCTAATGGAGATCGAAGTTCCTCATTTATTACTTGATTTGCTTCTTTTATTGCTGCATACACTTAAATTTATAGAAATGGAAAGAAATGGAAATGTAACATTTAATTAATTTATGAGTTCATGTTTCACCCTATACAACTAAGAATTTTTCATGTTAACATGGTAGGACAATTTGTTTCTAACATTCTTCACCATAAACAATGATGGATGTGGTAGGTGGCTTTTGGTGGATGAGATTCATTTGATGGATCCTTTTTAATTAATTTTAATAAATTTTCATTTTAATTATTTTAATAAATAAAATTACTTCAAAATTATAGAAATTTTTTATTTAATATTATTTTTTAGAATCATGTCAACATCAAATAAGTCTAAATTATTCAATTGTAATGTCAAATAAGCTATATTAACAGTTTAATTAATAGGAAGTGATAAAAACCTAACTTAAAAATTTAGGATATTGTTATTACCTTTTTTTAATGTCAATTGTAAAGCGATAACATAAAAAATATATGAACTTCAATATATTGAAAAAGAAGAAAATTATATAGCCTAAAATTTATGGCCTTTCATAGCCCATCAGTCATGTATATATATATATATATATATTATAATTATAATAATGGAACAACCATATTTGTAGTCCTAAACCTTTCACTATTTTCTCCATTGGGTCTTATACCTTTAAAACTTCCTATTGAAGTACTATACCTATGCGGATTAATTAAAGGCAGTCCTTATAGGACTTAATTGGGAAGATTGTGAAAGGTATAGGATTTAATTGAAAACATTGTTAAAGGTTTAGGACTACAAATAAGGCTATCATGAATATTTGTAGTCTTAAACCTTTCATAAATTTTCTAATTAAATCATAAACCTTTCATAATTTTCTTAATTAAGTCCTATAAGGACTATATTTGATTAATTCGCATAGGTATATGACTTCAATAGAAAGTTTCAAAGGTATATGACTCAATTTAGAAAATGATAAAACTGTTAGGACTACAAATATGGTTAACCCATTATTATTATCATTATATTAATATTTTAAGAGACTGGCCACAGCTGGCCATGAGAGGTTAACCGTGTAGTCAGCCCATTAAAAAAATATTATAAGGTAATTTAGACCTTTTAACTTAAATAAAAGAATCATTAGATTAATGGATGAAGCTAATGTTAATTCTCTTTTAAATTTTCTTCTTTATAAATTTTTGAACAAGTAATTTTAAATATTATTTTTGTTAATTAAGAATCATCAAAGATCAAACAAATTGTAATGGATTGTGTCCTATCTGTAGTGAGAATGTAAAGACTAATACTTGCAACCATAGTATTTTTTTAAACTAAAAATAATTAAATTAAATTAAAGAAGAGTCAACCAAGACAAATAAACTAATCATATAAGCAACAGAGGGGACGTATTGGCCACCATAGTTGAACTATTGAATAATTGATATTATTTCTAGATTAATATTTAATTAGTTTGGCCCATGCAACTAATAGTTTAAGTCTAATGAATAGAACCTAATATGATGGTTATTAGACATTTAACGTATTGGGCTCAATTGGTTCTAATGCACCCTTCCCTCTCCCTTTGACCATATAAATCCAATGCAGTTGAATAAACTACAAAAGATTGAAAAAATATAATTTTTTGCATTCTCAACCATTAGAGAAAACTAAAAGGGAAATGAAGAGAGGGAAGAAAGAATCTTGTAGGAAATCTAGAAACTATGGATAATGGTATGCTTTGTTGAACCAAGGGTTGGTTCAATCTTTATTTTGATGATAACAAAGTGTTTTACTAATATGTTTGTAGAGTTTGTTTTTTTTTTTTTTTTAGGATTTGGAGTGTATATGATGAATAAGTAATTAATTTGAAATTTTTATGACTTATGTAAGTCATTGAATAATGTTTTAAATAAAGGTTATGTAAATTGAACTTGTATGAATTGATAAAGTGAATGAAATGGTTTAGATTATTATGATAAGGAACTTTGGCAAATTAGATGAATTGATTGTGTTGAGTTTGTTATGTAAAATTTGCTAAGATTTTATTAATATTGTTTTGTTTGTGGTAAAATATGTTAAATTGACTTATGAACTAAATGGAATTGGTTTTACATGGATTGATTAAAGTTTGTATAAAGTTTGGAAGCTAGATTGTTGAACAAACTCAGTTAAGTTTTAAAATCCATATAGCTGACTTGGGAAAGGAAGTAAGTACACTTATAGAGCTCCAAATAATATGAACGTCTAGAGGCTATTAGAAAAATGTTTCAAGAAGCTACCCACCAAATTTCATGTCAATTGGATGAAGAATGAAGAAGATATGACGAAAACATTGAGTGGTGATGCAAGCTGTTAGCATAGGTATCGATTGACTGGATGAGGTATACAGGGACATTGGTTAATGGAATGGAGACATCAGTTCTCCAAATGAAGTGAAGGTCATCTAAATGAAGCCATATTTTGACTGTAGAGGACCATTGGTCGAACGAACATGACGAATACGTAACAGTAACACTACAACAGACAGGATGGGCAACAAATATATTATTTAATGAATATAAACATTTGGCAATGGCTATTTGGCCTTATTAAGAGTATAAATAGGTGTGTTGAGTGTTGTTTATGGATCCAAGAAGTGTATAAAGTATTTATACATTATTGTTGAGTATTTTTTAGGGTATATGAGCTATTGGTGAAGTTGTGGTTAGATATTTTTTTAGGGTTATTCTTAAGCCTTGAAAAAGAAGGGTAGTAGGTTCTCCTTTAGCCTTAGAAAAAGGAGGGTTGTAAGGTTATTCCTAAGCCTTAGAAAAGGGAGAGTGAAAGGTTATTCGTAAGCCTATAAAAAGGATTGTATTGTGTATTCTTGTTGGAAGTGCAATAAGAACAAAATCTCAACAATGGTGTTGAGGACTGGATGTAGGGCAAGTAGAATACGCCGAACTAGAATAAATCATTTGTGTTTAATTTTCCCTTTCTCTTTTATTTTTATGCATTTAATTTAATTTTTTAAGTTATTATTGTTATTTAATTTGTATAATTAAATTATTGTTTTGCTTTCGCGTTTAATTGAAATTGATAACAAGACTTATGGTGATCATAATGAAGAAAATTTTTAAGAACCTCATTCAGCCCCTCTTCGGTATCATATAAGGGAAACAATTGGTATCATAGTATAGTTATCACATTGGATTAATTCTAATGAATTAGTGACTAAAGATAGATGGCACTTAGCTTAGATGTACCTCCTTTGTTTAATGGAGAAAACTTTAGATATTGGAAAATTAGAATGAAAAGTCACTTTTTAAACTTAGGAAAAGATTATTGGAAAATAATTAAAAAATGGTCCTTATATATCTTAGAAGCCTATACAAATTCTAACACTCAAAGAAGTATTAAAAGTAGATGAAATAGAAATGAATATTATTTAATTTAATTATAAAGCTTTAAATGTTTTATGCTGTGCCTTGAGCGTAGACATATTTGAAAAAGTTTCATGGTGTGAAAGTGCTCAAGAAGTATGGCGTGCATTAGAGGAAATCTATCAAAACAAGGAAGAAAAAAGTGAACACGAAGACGTAGCCCTCCTATGCTTCATGGATGATAAGGTATGTACTTCCACAATGTCTTATAATGATGTACCGTCATGTTCTAAATCCTATGATAATAATGATGAATGTAATGAAAAATACACTTATGAAGAGATATTAGAGCATATAGAAGAATTAACTAAGAGGAAAAATAAATTGCAAGATAAGTATAATAAAACCTCAAACTTACTTGATGGTTGTAAATTATAAAATGAAACCCTTAGGAAAGTAGTAGAATCAAAGGATGATGAGATACAACAATTGATAGAAGAAAATAAGTTGTTAAAGAAACATTTGAAATCAAAATGTGATGATCATAGTTTGGTGAATGAAAATGCATCTCTTAGATTAGAGATAAATACCTTTAAAGGATTCACTTGCTAAATTTACGAAAGAGAATGAAAAATTAGAAAACATGTTGAATAGAAAAAAAGCCATAAATGATAGACATGGTTTAGGTTATATGAGCAATAATAGACCTTCCTCTAGCATGAATAAATTTGTTAAAGGTAATAACTTAGAGGAAGAAGAACCTAAGCCATCCGTTAAAAATTTTTGTATGCCTTCATCATCTAGGTCCCATCATAAGAAGAATCATCATGCATTTTTATATGCATCAAAATCATCATATAGAAAGAATGTGCATGTACCTAAAATAGACAAAATTTCTTTGTTAATGCACATCATCAAAATGATGCATGTAGGCCTCCTACTTCATATGCACCTCATGCATGTAAGAATGTTCCTAAAAATGTTTACCATGCTCATCATATGCCTTTAAATGTCTCTCATATATATTCTAGACAAGAGGTTCATCAAAGAAAACTGTTTACATCTAGATATGCATATAGGAAAATTTTAAGATCTTATCATCATGATACACTTAGAAGTTTTTCTAGACTAAGACATGCTCATAAATTACGTACTCTATTGACTTGTCATTATTGTGGTCGTTTTAGGCATGTTCAACAATTTTGTTATGATCGTTCAAATATAAATGTCTTGTCAAATGGTCATGACAGGTATAAAACTAACCATCAAGGACCCAAAATGATGTGGGTACCAAATGTTCATTAAATCTATTTTTTAGGTATTAAAGGGTATTTCCAAAAGTATAAAATAAATCATCAACATTGTTGAACCAAGGATGTAAAGATTAAAAGAGATTGGTGATCAATTATAAAAAGGGAGGTATGCCGTGAACCTACATTAACAAATTACATGTGTATAATTTTTATTTGGATCGAGTAACTAAACTCTTTATAATATGTCGGATCAACTGTTCAAAGAATTTTGTATGTTTGTATTGTTGACTATCGGTCGATCGATAGGATTAGTTCAGTTGACCAAATGTGTTTTTACTGGTATATCGGTCGACCGATATGAGTTGTTCGGCTAACCAAATGTTGTGTGCTGGGACATCGGTCGACCGATATCAATAGTTTGGTCGATCGAATGATCGAAAATTTTAAATCTTAATTATTGTCTCCTGTGTTGTTTATGTATCATTTTATTTAGATAAATGTCTTTTTTTTCCTGATTGAACTTAAAAGAAAATTGTAATTTCTAGTTTTCTAATTGGAAATCTTTTTAAACAAAATTTAAATATGTTTAAAATTTTTTAATTATTATGTGCCTTGATAAATGTTTTAAGAAATTACTTTAAGTGTTTGCCAAATGTTTAGATACTTTATGAATTATATAACCATTTTTTTGCATTTATAGGAATATTAAAAAGTATGGTTTGAGCATAATTTCAGTAATTAAAGTTTTTGATTTTTTAATTTCTCTTATGTACTCTAAACCTTTGCACTTACTTATTTTTCAGAAAAATGTCTTCATTAAAGGGAAGCTTAGAATTTTTTAAGGGGTTTTAATAAATTTCCTCCAAGCATTAGTTTAAGAAAAAGGACATTAGTTTATTCAAAATTATTTGAAAAGTTGAAATATTTTTATAGAAAAAGTTGCAAGAATCATAAAAAAATTTAAATTTTGATTTCACGCATTTTATGATAAGATCCCTTAGACATGACTTTCAATCTTTAGAAAAAGCTTATGATATTTTGAAGTTTTATTCATATACTGAGTGGGAGTACGGAACTTCATTGCATAATTGAATATATTATCGATAATTTCTTCCATGCGCTTTTTAAAGTCAAGCAAGAATTCATTTGTAGTTAAATGATGATAGGATCCTTCTCATGTATTTTATATGTTACATTGAAAATTTTATTGCATGAATTTAGGGGGGAGTCATTGATAGAGCTTATGATTAGTTGGGACTCTTAAGGTATTTTCTAACAATTGGTGTTAAGTATGAAGTAACTTTAATTCGTATCTTGAACTTGTTTGCATTCTCATGTTGTTATTGATTTTTGGGAGTATTACCTTTAGAAGAGAAACATGTTGTGTTTTTATTAATTGTTAAAGATGCATTGCATCCTTTGTTTATTTTGGAGGATATTAACAATTAGTATTATGGTGTTTGTTTTTAATGAAATTGATTGTATCATTCATTACCGTGCATTGTCTTTATTACAATTATTATTAATATGTTGGTTTTTCTTACGACCTATGATGTTTATAAACAAGTGGTATCTCACTTTGAAAAATGTATTTTGAGAAAAAATAATAATTGATATCAAGTTTTTATTTTCCAACAATTGGCATCAAGGTTTTGTCCTCTAGTAATTTATATCATTTTTTTAACAATTGGTATAGATATGTCTCCTCTTCGGTCTACTTGGTTTCAAGTGTGTGATTTTTCAGTTTAATCACCTTTTTCAACAATAATTAGTATCACCTTTTAACCAAAATTTGGTATCCATGCGGATGACTATTTGATTGTAGAACTTTTAAATGAAATTTGGTTGTCTCTGTCCTGCTTTTGAATACATATGATATTGTATTTTGAAGGATATCTTGGTATGTTTTATTAAGGAGGATTATTGATTTGACATTTATGTTTAGAAGAGGACTATTGCATCTTGTTTGTATGCTCCATGATTATTGGTATAAAATCTTCATAGAAAAGGGAGAATGGTAGATGTTAAATGTATTTTTTACTAGTTTTATATTCAAATTTAAGTTTTACATCTTTTTGTAATTGGTTGTGTACTTTTTGATGATTACAAAAAGGGGGAGAATGATAAAAGTCATATTAGAAACAAGTTGCAATTTTTATGATGTTTACATCTTTGAGTGGTTTGATTTGTGTGTTGCATGCTTCTAATATCACATGATTTTTTCATCATAAAAAACGAGGAGATTGTTGAACCAAAGGTTGGTTCCACCTTTATTTTGATGATGAAAAAGTATTTTTACTAATATGTTTGTAGAATTTGTTGTGTTTGTTTAGTATTTGGAGTGTATGCGATTTTAGATAAAGATTAAGTTGAAATTTATATGAATTATGTAAGTCATGGAATAATTTTTTAGATAAAGATTATGTAAATTGAAGTTGTATGAATTGATAAAGTGAATCAAATGGTTTAGATTATTGAGTTAAGCAAATTTGGCAAACTAGATGAATTGATTATGTTAAGTTCGTTATGTAAAATATGCTAAGATTTTATTAGTATTGTTTTGTTTATGTTAAAATATGTTGAATTGGCTTAAGAAATAAATGGAATTGGTTTTGCATGGATTTATTAATGTTTGTATAAAGTTTGGAAGCTAGATTGTTGAACAAGCTCAGTTAAGTACTAAAATCTGTATAACTGATTTTGGAAAGGAAGTAGGTATACTTATAGAGCTCTAAATAATATGAACGTCTATAGGCTGTTAGAAAAAATTTTCAAGAAGCTACACACCAAATTGCAAGTCAATTGGATGAAAAATGAAGAAGAAATGATGAAAACATCGAGTGGTGCTGCAAGCTATTAGCATAGGCATCGGTCGACCGAATGAGGTGTACAGGGACATCGATCGATTGAATGGAGACATCAATTGACCGAATGAAGTGAAAGTCAACTGAATCAAGCCATAGGTCGACCGAAGAAGACCATCGGTTGACTGAATTATTGAACCAAGGTGGTTCTAATAATGTGTTTTGATGATGACAAAACATTACTCTTACTAATGTTTTAAGTGTTTGAAT